>CAUYRH010123547.1:0-41807 GCA_963574655.1 Perodicticus potto
TTCCTAAAGGAATATAATTCAAGACAATGAAATTTATGAAGATAAAATTAGATTCAGAATATTTTAACTTAATAAGAGTAAATAATGATAGAACTAAAATACCATTATTTTGCAACCCCTACCACTATAAAAGATGTATACCTCTTTTAACTTTTTAACTCTGTAGATATTTTAGATGGAGCTACTAGCTAAGAGAGTCTCTTCACAGTAGATGAATCCTTACCTTCCAGGCAAGGATTTAGAGAACACTCTAAATAGAAAGTCTCCATTTTATTATGGCTGAATAGTATTCCATAATATACGATTACCTGGTGTCATCTCAAAGTGATGAATAAAGGTTTTGTTTTTTAAAAATCACTAAGAATGCCTGTGTTCTAAACGACTTGATATATTTCAATATATTTCAGTCTTTATCCTCATTGTCCCGATTTTGGCAACAGGAGTTTCTGCCAGTTGGTGGCTGAATCTCCCTGACATGACCTCATCAGTCTGTGACAGCCACTTTGCTTTCTGCTATGATTAAAGGGCATATTGGAAATCCCCTCCTTTACACATGGAATCATATTTTTCTACAAGGAACCTTGCATTTTTTGGCAGAAGTAAAAATAAATTTTTATTTCCTGAAAGAATGATTTCTTTGAATCAAACCTTTTAATTGAGATAAATGTCGATTCCCATGTAGTTGGGAGAATTAATACAGAAAGATCCGGTGTGTCCCTCACCCAGCTGCCTCCAATAGTGATATTTTGCATCACCGCAGTATTACATCATGACTGGGAAACTGACACTGACCTAACCACATTTCACTAATTTCACACTCACTCATTTGCAGGTGTGTGTTTAGTTCTGCATATCACATGTGCATATTTTCATAATTTGCATAATTGCTGTCACCGTCCAGATGCAGAAGGAGTCGGTAACAAGGGTTCATCAGGCTGCTCTCTCAGAGGCACAGCCATGAGCCCCTGGAACCCACTCATTCAAGGAGTTTGAATTAGCCACGAGTGTAGGAAACATAAACAAATGGCATTTGTGAGATGTGACCCATGCTGTAGCAGCCATGAGTTGGAGAGGTGGGACAAGTGGAAACACCCGATTCATTCTAAGGGCAGAACATTGAGAATCGCCTTGAAGGATGTCAACGCTCATCAAGCTGAGCAAACTGAGGGCCTGAGAGCATGTGAGTGAAGGTGCGGAGACAGAGCTGACATGGTGGGTGGAGTGAACACTGCATAGAGGGTGGGGTTGGGTCCAGGAGGGGAAACCAGCATCAAAGCAGTGAGTCTGGAGATGGCGTGGAGTCCTGAGTTGTATGTATGGAAACTGAATTATATTGGGTCACAAAAGCGATATTGGTTCATTCTTTAATTAATGCAAAATACACTTATAATACCATTCAAACACCTGTTCCTCAGGTGGAAGCTGTGCTCAGGTAAACATTCACAGCCCTGCCTGTCCCAGTGATGCTACAATGGGCAGGTGTACATCTTTTGTGGTCAGGGATACTAAGCAGTGAATCAGAGTTTATGTTCTCGTGGAACTTACGCTTGAGCCATCTTCATATCTATGTCAGAGAAATTATAGTGTTCTTATCAGATATCTTCACTGGTGTCATTCCTGAAGTGCCTTTATATAACACAGCCTGCTAGGCATAGTCACAGCCTGAACTAGAGAAATATCAGCCAGTAGGTATAGCCAACCCTCAAGTCCATGAAAGTTGAGAGTTTCTTCCTGATATCCAACTCCCTCCCAAACCATGGTCTCCTCCTTCACTCCTGGGACTTCATGGTTAGATGACAATTCGTATATTTTTTTCTATTATGTAGTAAGTTTGGATAGAGAAATACTAAACAAGGCCAGCCTCCTTTATATTTCTAATAAGGAATCGGAGTCCCTAACAGGTCCATATTAGTTCTTTTTCTTCTAACGTTTTAACTCTGTAGATATTTTAGATGGAGCTACTAGTTAAGAGAGTCTCTTAACAGTAGATCATCAAAGCCAGTCAAGCAAGCAGTGATTGCAAACTTTCATAGGTTCTAAAACAGCCTCAGCATCAGACAGTTATATAAAGATGTGCAACCTAGGAAATTTCAGTTGTTTTCCCTTATATTTTCTCTCATTAAATATTTGCCAGATTTGGAGGAGGGGGCTGTGAGATTCCACTTTGGATACTGGAAAACGAAAAGTGGTGTGCTCTTAAGCCTGCTCTCTGGAAAATAATTGATCAATCAGATAAACAAGCAAGTTTTGTTTTGTTTTGTTTTTATGGTATAAATACTTCATCATGTCTAGTTTCAATATTTCAAACTGGCTGGCATAATTTTTAACTATTTGACAATAGGTTCTCTTGAGTTGCAACAAACCAGCTCTAGCACACACCTATAACTGAGTCTCCCTCCCACAACTTGTGGTATGACTTTGGGCATATCAATATATACCACTCATTGTATAAGATCAATGTTCTAAACTCCAAAGTTTTGCTTTATTCCTGTAGGATAGAAATACAGAATCTATCTGAACTTCACTGCATCAGCCATTTTAAATTTTGAGAGCTTGAACAATGAGAAGTGTAAAACAGTTACAAATTTAGTTCTACTAAATTCATTTGAACTGATATTATATGAAGGCCCAGGAAAATATTTTTTGTGTTTATTGATGTTTTAAAATGGACAAAATAAGGTGAATCATCCTGATCTAGTAAGTAGCACAAAGAGCAGGCAATGGGTTGTTATAGATGTGAAACATCAGTAATCAATATTTAATAAACTTCCTGTGATTTCATTTGCTCATTTATAAAATGGTAGTAACAGTTTTTGTAATTCCCATGACTGTTACATGACTTAATGTTAGTAAACTCTCCATCGCAGGGTCTGCTTCAGAGGAAACATTTGACCACTGTGGTTGTTGGTGGTAAGGACTGTCAACCCATTGCTCTCATTTTACTTCTAAACTCCTTCAGAGAGAGAAGGCTGTCCTGATCCCGGGCTGCTGGGCCGGTGCGCCTTTTGGCCATAATGGCATTGGGATGACTTGGTACACCTACATTTTTTAAAACTCACTACACTTTACATTTAATGGTAGAAACATTTCCCTTTACCTTTAAAGAAAATAATTTAGATAGCTATTTTCATGACTCACAGCAGTAGCCATGTGGGATATGATGGGGGGATCTTTAGTGGTCTCAGTTGCATGAGGTCACTGCTTATGCAGTTGGATAAAGAGGTGGAGACTTGCAGAGAGGTGTGATGCACTTTCTGATTGTACCATCAGGGCTGGGCAAGGCTCTGGTCTTCACATCCAAATCTTTCTTATTCATTTTCTGTGGTGATCTTGAGCTGTGTAAAAGTATAGCTATTAAATCTGTAAACAGAAAAGATGTACTTTATAATTCACAGAGCCAAGATGTAGAAATGTTGTAAATGTCCATCATCAGAGGAGTGGATAAAGAGCTTGTGGTACAGACATACAATGGGATATCATTTGCCTTTGCAAAATAAGTAAGTCCTGCCATTTGTGACACATGGATGAATCGGAGAATACTGTGTCCCATAAAATAAGCCAGGCATAGACAGACAAATAGTGCATGATCTCACTTATATGTGAAATATGAAATAGTTGAAATCATAGAAGTAGAGAGTAGAAGGATGTTCCCGGAGACTATGGGGTTGTTGAGAGAAAGGGGGTGTTGTTGGCCAAAGTTTAGTTAGATAGGATGAGTGAGATCTGAAAATCGAACGTGCAGCAATGTGACTATACTTCACAGTGTTGCATTCTATATATAAAATTTTCTAAGAGGGGAGGTCTTGTCCCCTTACTCCCAAAGGGGGTAACTATATGAGGGGATGGGTTTGTTAATTAGGTTAATTGTGGTGATTATCTCAAGGCATATCAAAACATCAGGTAGTACATATTAAGTAAATATAATTTAGTTCTAATCATATTTCAATACAGCTGGGGCAAAGAAGGGACACATTTTAGTCTAAGTAAAATAAATTGGTTATCCAGTGATTCGGACTGAGAATTTGAGAATGTCACAGCTTCTCTGATAGCAAGTCCAGGAGGAGACAGTTTCTGACTGTTTATAGAGATGACCTCGTCCACAGTTGCGTGTGAGTCCTACTATAGATGGAGGTCCACATTTAGAGAATTTCTCAGACTTCTGTGGGAACAAATTTATGTATTGTTTTCCTTTTAATCTATAAAAGGCCCTAAACTTTTATAAAACATAATTAAAATAAATTACTAGAAAAAAGAAATGAAAGGACATGTGCAATACAAGCCCTACTTTTTATTTGCTTTTGTTTTTAATTTAATATATATTTTTTTAGGTTCAACAGCCATAAACTCCCCTGGCAAGTCATACTCAATTTCCTAAGGGTTCTTTTCAATTCTTGTGAATATTCCATTGCAGGCCAGTCACAGAAAGTCCTGGCATCCCAAAGGTAGAAGACCCTTTGTGTAACAGACCCTCTGAAAAATAAACTCCTTAAGGGATCCAGAGGGGCCAATCCCAGGGGCCCTGTCACTATAGGTGATGTGTTGAATCTCCTGTCCTGGTGTCCTTGAGAGAAGATGGGCAGCTTCAGAAGCCATGCAGACAAAAACCCTGACGTGGAGAGGATGCTCGGGGTAGGCATGCCCATAAGACAGATGCCTTGCTCCAGTAGCCAGGATGCCCCAGATTCTTGCATCGTCGATGAGCATTTTTTGTTTTATTTTTTATTTCATTTATTTATTTTTTATTAAATTATAGCTGAGTACATCAATGCAATCATGGAGTACAATGTGCTGGTTTCATATACAATCTGAAATATTGTCATCAAATTGGTTAACATAGTCTTCATTGCATTTTCTTAGTTATTGTGTTCGGACATTTATATTCTGCATTTAGTAACTTTCACCCATACCCTTCTAAGATGCACTGTAGTTGTGATCCCACCGATTACCCTCCCTCCACCCATCCTCCCCCCTCCCTATCCCTTTTCCCCATATTCTTGGGCTGTAATTGGGTTATAGCCTTTATATGAAAGCTATAAATTAGTTTCATAGTAGGGCTGAGTATACTGGATACTTTTTCTTCCATTCTTGAGATACTTTGCTAAGAAGAATATGTTCCAGCTCCATCCAGGTAAACATGAAAGAGGCAAGAAGATGAAATATTTAGGAGTTTACCTAACAAAGGACGTGAAATATCTGTATAAAGAGAACTTTGAAACTCTAAGAAAAGAAATAGCTGAAGATGTTAACAAATGGAAAAACATACCATGCTCATGGCTGGGAAGAATCGACTAGCATTTCTGACTGTTCAGTGCCCATTACCTTGGTCCTTGTTACCTTCCAGTTCCCGACTCTGGAGGCATACATGACTGGCCACAGTATTTGAGATTGCAGGTGGAATCAAAGAATGGTTTACACTCTTAAATAGTTCATGATATTCTTAAGTACGTAGGTATGCATGTATCTCTTTTTTCTATATTACCTATTTGCAAAGAAATAATGTGAAAATCATAATACTTATTTTTAAAATGGCAAACAAATAAATGGAAGCTGAACAATCACGTGGAGAATAGTTTGAGTTTTCTTAAACTATTTAAAGAGATCTAGTGAAATTTTCTGAAAGTAAATAAAAATACCAGCTTCTGAGGTAATATTTAAGTTATTTTGATTTAATATTTAAAATTATTTAATTGTTGTCCTTTAAGGTGACAAATCATAGTTGTATACATTTCTAGGACACATCAGGGTGTTTTGATATGTGCATCCAATGTGACATAGTGGAAAAGAAGCTAATTTACCTATCATCTCACTTTGGTGGTAAGACATTAAAAAGTTTCTCTCAGCAATTTTGAAATACACAATATGTCATTTAGCTATAGTCACCATACTCTGCTATAGATCCCCAAAGTCAGTCCATGTCAGAACTCCAGTTGTGGATAAGAATAAAAGATGTTTTGCTGTGATTTCTAGATTCCATGTGGATGAGGTAATGGGGGCAGAGAGCTGAATGTGTATCACTTCCTTTTGCATACCAGGATCTCAGCTTCAGATTGGGTCATCCAGGACACTTACTACAAGTGTGTCCATCTTGGATGAAAGCCCAAGATGCAATGTCAAATAAAGGGATGTTGGTAGTAGAAGAGAGAAGAGAGCTATGCTAATATGCTTGATTTTCATCTTTGAGTGAGGGACTAGATGAAGGGATACCCATTGAGAATAAAAGCCCAGTTTATACTTCATAAATATCTCTTTAGCCATAACATAATAAAAAAATAAAAAGGACGACATTTAGTCCTATAAAAAAGGACTACATTTAGTCCTATAAATCTGGACAAAATATACAGAAGAAGTGTTTTTCAGACAATGGAAGAAAGGTAGCTTCAACATGTATTCTGCAGGGAAGGTAAGGTGAGTCTCTTAAGTGCGCAGCTGATTTCGAAGAGGGCTTCCTGGCCACAGGTTCAGAATAGAGAACTCAAACACAGCTCAGTGTTTTTGCTGAATTTAGGAGACAGATCAGAGCTGTAGGTGAATAACAGTAGTTTGTAAGGTCGAATGTCCAAACCTGTAGGGAGCTGCATATACAGAGTGAGCTCTGGAGACTAACACCCTTCAATTCTGGCTGAGTGCTGGTGTCTAAATACATGTGAAGAAACTCTAAAGACAAGGAGAGAACCACCATAAAGGAGGGGCTGGAAAAATGCCTGGAGCTTGCGCAAGGCTGGGAATACTTTGTGATCCCACCAGACAGAGTAGAAAGATTTCCCTAATATGTGTAGAGTTATTAGAAAGGAATTTTCTCAGTACTAGGGCCAAATTAACCTGAAATCTCCCCTAACCAAGATCAAAAGTAAAGCTCAAAATGACTCTAAATAACTAAATTTTAATACCTGTTTCTATGCCACTTACTAGTGCTGGACAGTGTCTGTGGCTTACAAATATTAACTCATTTTGCTTTATATTAACACAATTGATGTGTTTATTCTATTGAATCATCCTTTCATTTATTTTAAGTGTCACTACTTTTTTTTTATTAAGTCAGATACACTTAGATCATGAATACATTTATGCATACGTGGGGTACAATGTGTTGTTTTTTTTATACAATCTGACTACATTTTAAGGTAACCACCCACTTTTAGATCTGCCTCCTTCCCTGGACTATGATCTCTTAAAGGCATATTTGGGATGATTCGTCTTTGTGCCCTCAACACCTGGCACAGATATTTTATTTTTTTTTAATGAATTATTGGATAAATGTGTAATGGAGGAGATTTATGACAAGTCATTCATAATAATGAGTGGTTTTAATATTCAACATTTTGAAAAATAGTATTTTCATCATTATTGTGGCCATCATTACTAGTATTAGAATATGGAATTCCTTTGATCTAAAATAATAAAATATAATCTCACATTATTATTGTAATTTGTATAATTGTAACATTGAATCTGCAATCCCTAAAGTAGAGATATATTTGTTTTTACACTTACATGTTTTTAGCTCCAGGAAATTTAATCATTTCTTTCTAAATCTGCATTTCACAATTGATATTTATGAATCTCTTTTTCTGTGTCTGTCTCAAATTAGAAAAGTTCATAGCTCAATCATCTGGTTGTTTTACAAGAGAGACAATTCTGTGACACCAGTAAAGAAATACTCTAACTTGATGGTTATTCGAAATACTTCCTTTTGTGCTGACATAGCTATAGCTGTTTGCCCCATACCCATTCCATGGCATGAGTTAGCCCAAATCATGAGGCAGCCTATGAGGATTGGTAGCCGTCCTGTCAGAGGAGGGTAACTCAGACAATCTCAAGCCCCCATGGGCTTTGTCAAAAACAATACTAATCTCAATGGTGAATATTAAAAGAAATTTTGAGTTTGAAACAATAATTAGGACATATGAAAAACTGGCAGAACAACAAGAAATTGTACAAGAAAGATCTGGGAAATAAAAGCCAAAGTGGGTCTTGATAAGCAGCCTCATAGTCTCCATGGTATTAAAGCTGCACACATGTTCAAGACTTCACTTGCCTACAGTCTGGAGAAGCAGAGAAAGTCCTAGAATCCCTGAATGAATGTGAGGTTTTAAACATGTGGATAGCCAAAGTTGCCCATATTTCTAAACTGCTTAGACTGAGAATACATTCTCCTAACCACACCCAGAACCAGTGGAAAAGATTAGAAGTTCCACTAGATCAATGTTTTAAGAGAAACCTATGACTAGTAAGCTTTGCTGATCCTGGGGCACCTCCTAGGAAACTGGGCTTAAAAATAAAAATGAACTTCAAAATCCACTGAACAAAGATATCAGTGGCCACACTGTGGGGGAAAAAAAACTATAGATTTGCTTTGGGGAAGTCAATACACAAACAAACAAACTGTAAAAAAAAAACAAACAAAAAAAACAAAACAAACCCTCCAGAGGGGAATTAGAATCCAGAGTAGCTGTCATACATTACCTACAATGTCCAGTTTAAAAAAAATCAACACTGGGAAATCAGATGAGCAATAGGGAACCAGATGTTGGACTTAGCAGACAAAGACTTCACATTAGCTGTTATAAATATGTTGAAGAAATCAAAAGAAACCACATCAGAAGGAGTAAGAAAAAGCATGATGATAATAATTCAGCAATGAGAATATCAATTATGACTTAAAAATTATAAAAGAAATGAAGTGAAAATATTGGAATTCAAAGGTATAGTAGTTGAAGCAAAATCTTTACAAGAAAGACTTACAGAGATTTGAGTTGGAAAACTCAGCAAACTTGAAGATAAACCAAGACAAATTACTCAAACTGAAAAATAGAAAATTAAAGAAAAAGAAGCCTCACAGATTTTGTGGAATACCAGAAAGTATGAAATATTTTTATTAACATGTTCAAGAAGCTAAACAAATCGAGTAGGTTAAACTGAAAGAGATCCATACCTACACATAATTATTATCAAACCATCAAAATACAAAGACAAAAAATAATATTGAAAGAGCAAGAAGAAAGCAATTCATTACATTCAGGGACCATTCAATGAGATCAACAGCTGATTTCTCATCAGAAACCATGAGGGGTAGAAGGTAATGGAATGATTCATTCAAAGTAATGGAATGACTTATAGCAAAACATCTTATAAACCCAAAATTCTGTATCCACCAAACTATTCATCAAAATTAAAGGCAAAATAAAGCTATTCTAAGATAAACAAAGACTCAGATAATTCGATGATAGCTGACCTGCCTTATAAGCAAGGAAGTCACTTAGAGAGGAAATTACAACAAGTATTAACTTAAAACTCTATTTGTGTGTATGTGTGTAGAAAGAAAAAAGTATATCACTACATAATTATTTAGGTAAATATAAAAGACAGTATAAACATATTTTATGTTTTGTTCTTTTAATTAATTTGAAAGAAAATGGATACAATGATATCATAAATGTTGTTATGTCTATAAAATATAAATATAAAATATTTATGTGTACATGTATATCTCACATATATATGGTAATGATAACACTGCAACCAAGAAGAAAATGAGCCATATTGAGTTCAAGTCTTACATTTTATGTTTTTCTTGTATGTGAATGTTCATAGCAGGATTATTGGTGATGGCTAATTCTAGTTACAAAAAGGAAGTAAATACTAACTCATGTAACAGCTAGATGAAGCTTGAGAACATTATGTTAACAAAGCCAGATACAAAAAGATGACACATTTTATGATTCCATTGACATTAATTATCCAAAAGAGGTGTCCATGGATGGATATTGGAAGTAGATTAGTATTTTCCAGGGACTAGAGTTAAGGGAGGAATTGGGGCGACTATTCATGGATATGGCATTTCTTTTTCAGGTGACAAATATATTCTGGAATTAGATAGTGGCAATGGTTGCAACATTTAATGTATTTACTAAAAACAACTGGAAAAAGGCATATTTTAAAACGGTAAAATTTATACCCTGGATTCAAGAATTACAAAAGCAATTCATGTGACCTAAACATCTGTGACACCCTTAATATTTTGAAATTAAAAAAAGAAATAAATGGCACCTAGATTGGGAAAGAGAAAGAAAACCTGATTTCATTTATTTATTTATTATATGTTTTTGTATATAGAAAATCTTAAATAATTAAACTAAACTATCAGATGTAATAAAAGCTTTCAGTAAGGATAGAAAATATAGAATCAATCATTTATATTTCTATACACCAGCCATAGAGAATATCAAGGTGAAATTGAAAAATAATTTCATTTTAGTATCAAATAGAATGAAAGACTTAGGAAAGAACTTAACAGAAGAAGTACAAGGCTTATACACTGAAAACCAAAAAGCACTGCAGAGAGAAATAAAAGATAATCTAGAAAACCGACAGCCATGTTTGTTGGAAGATTCAATATTGTTAAGATGACAAATTACACCATTAGCTCAATGCCATCCACATCAAGGAGTCTATGGAGATTTGTGAAAATACAAAAAACCCAGAACAGTGAGAAAGTTTTTAAAAATAAGAACAAAGTCGAAGGACTTATAGTTTCAAAATGTACTATTACATTTGGTGTACTTACACACACAGTCAATGAATACAATTTAGATTTCAGGTGGAAATGCTATTATTTATATCAATTTATTTTTGAACAAGTACTAAGGTTATTTAATGGTGGAAAGCTAGACTTTCCCATATACATGAAATAGTATATTGGAATAGTTGGGTATTTATATGCAAAGAGATGTATCCATACCACACACAAAAATTTATGCAAATAAATCTTGACACATATATAGGAGTACAACTATATAACTTTCAGAGCAAACCTGGGAGAAAATTTTCACTATCATAGGTTTTGCAAAGGGTTCTTTGATATGCACATAAAAAAGGACCCAAAAGGGGAAAAATTAATTATGCTTTCTTAAAATAAAAATCTTTTGCACATCAAAAGAAACCATTAAGCAAATGAAAATCCAATTCATAAAGGATATTTGCTATATAGCAATTATATTCATGTGTAAGATGAACAAATAAACAAAAATTCAAAATATATTTAGACAAAAATGACACAAAATGTCTGGAAAGTAAATTATGTGGGAATGTGCTCTACAACATTAATAATTAGGAACATTATAATCAAAACCACAATGAGATACTGGTTCATACCCAGTATAATGTTGGAAATAAAAAAAAAAAAAGACAATAGTATAGAGAAACTGGAATCTTTGTACAATGTGGTGAAAATGTAAAGTGGTTGCTCCACTGTGAATAATAGCCTCAAAGTTATGTTAAGTAAATAAGTCATACACAAAAGACCACATATTGTATGATCCCATTTATATGAAATGTGCAGAAAAGGTAAATTTATAGACAGAAAGTTAATTAGTGGTTGTCTCGGGCTATAGGTAGGAATGGGAATAAAGCGTCATTTTGAGGTGATGGCAATGCCTTGAATTTTATTTGCCTATGTGTGGAAATCAAGTAGGTGGGAGAGGGGGATGGGTAGGAATAAAAATCACACTTGATCAGTACAAAGTACGTTACCTGGGTGATGGGCACACTTATGACTCTAACTCAAATTGTACAAAAGCAATTCACGTAACCAAAACAGTTGTACTCTCATAATATTCTGAAATAATAAAAAAAGTTCTGAAACTGAATAATGGTTGCATAATTTTGTAAATTTACTAAGAAGTCACTGAATTGTACACTTAAAGTAAGTGCATTTTTATGGCATGTAACTTATACCTAAATAAAGCTCTTTTAAGTGAGTTCCCCATCACTGATGATGCCTACGCACACATTTGATAAGCACATGCAAAGGATGTCTTGGAGGAGATCCAAAATGTTAATGATTGAATTAAAAAATTCCACAGATATTTTCCAAAAGGCATATTTTAGGAGTCTATAAAAATAATTTATGTATACTTTATGAGGGGTGGGTTAAATATTTAAACATCAGAATCTTTGTGTGGGTGTTGAAGATTATGCTTTCGTAAGAGATAAATATAGCTTTAGTAGCAAGAATGCAAGGGGAAGAAATAATTTTTAAGTTTTGTTCCTATGAGCAAATTCTGCCTGAAAACTGCATTTGGTCTGTAAAGTCTTAGTTCTGAAATAAAAGAGATAATTTTCCAAAAATATCTGCTACAGAAGGGAGTACAGGAGATCACAAAATACAGACGTATTTATCTTCAGAAAAATCAGTAAGCTAAGTTTGGGCTTGCCAGATAACCTTATCTTCGGAAATCCTGGAAGACTATACTTTTCTTCCCAAAAGAAAGAATGCTTACACTATGTTCCAAAAATGAACAAGGAAAATTTATGAGGATATTTGAGAAATTGGATTAAAAAGAGGTAGAATGGGATTGTTAATGAATGTAGGTTCAACAAAAACATGGAAGAAAATGAAAGATGAAAATTAACATATAGATGTAGGTTTCCATGCCTTGAATATTTTATTCCAAATGATGAGGGGTGATATCAAGTACTTTGCAGATTTCTTAAGCAGCAGAGCTACCTTACTCATTTTCAGAAATCTATGAATGAATACTGAATTAGGCTTCCATCGTTTCTACCGCAAAGACTGTTGTCATTCCTCATGCCGTTCCTTTGTAGGTAATTTTTTTTTCTAATATTGCTTTCTAGATTTACTTTTCTTCTTTGGATTTTAGCAATTTGGTGAAACTATGATGTATCTCAGTCTCATTGCATTGCATTTGTTTCTTCTTCAGGGTCATTGAATATTTGAGGATTTAGTTTTACAACTTTCATCATTTAAAAAAAACTTTGAACATCAGATATTTAATTTTTTTTTTTTTGAGACAGTCTCACTTTGTCAACCTCAGTAGAGTGCTATGGCGTCACAGCTCATAGCAACCTCAAACTCTTGGCTCAAGTGATTCTCTTGTCTCAGCCTCCCAAGTAGCTGGGACTACAGGCGTCTGCCACAACACCCGGCTTTTTTTTTTTTTTTTTTTGTGGGTGTCCTTGTTGGTTAACTGGCCTGGGCTGGGTTTGGACCCACCAACTTCAGTGTATGTGGCTGGCGCAGTAACCACTGTGCTATGGGCACTGAGCAGATCAGATCTTTGTATGTTTCTTTTTCTTTGATCTCTCCCATTGGGAATCCAACTATATATATATATTTTTGTAGAGACAGAGTCTCACTTTATTGCCCTCGGTAGTGTGCCGTGGTGTCACACAGCTTATAGCAACCTCTAACTCCTGGGCTTAAGCAATTCTCTTGCCTCAGCCTCCTCAGTAGCTGGGACTACAGAAGCTCACCACAACACCCGGCTATTTTTCTGTTTTGCAGTTTGGCTGAGGCTGGGTTTGAACCCGCCACCTTCGGTATATGGGACCGGCACCCTACTCAATGAGCCACAGGCGCTGCCCCCCAACAATATTTATATTGCATGATTTTACTATGTCTCACAGATTTTTTAATCCTCCTTTTATTCTATTCTTCTTTGTGCCTATCATCTTATTTGGGTGTTTTGTATTTTTAGATTGTCAGTTCAATTCTTTTAGTAGATTCTTTTTTTTTGAAACAGAGTCTCACTCTGTTGCCCTAGGCTAGAGTGCCATAGTGTCAAGGTGGCTCACAGCAACCTCAAACTGCTGGGCTCAAGAAATCCTCTTGCTTCAGCCTCTGAAGTAGCTGGGACTACACCACTGTGCCTGGCTAGTATTTTATGTTTTTAGTAGAGATGGTGTTGCACTTTTGTTCAGGCTGGTCTTGAACTTCTAAGCTCAAGCGATCTGTTCTCCTCAGCCTCCCAGAGTGCTTGGATTACCGGCATAAACTACCTCCCCAGCCAGTAGATTATTTTTTGTTAAAATATTCCATATTTTCAACTATTTCTCCTTCTCTCCTCTGTATTAAGAAATATATTTCTCATAGTTATTTTTGAATCTGTAATATCTTCATCATTTTTGAATAGACTTCTGATATTTTCTTTGCAGTCTATAGCCCTTTATTTTCTCACGTGACTAATAACTTTTTATTGAAACTCAAACATTTTACATAAAGAAAAAACTACATAGGTTCCAGACAATGTTATCTTCCATCAGAAAGAACTATTCCATTTCCCTGATAACCTTAATTCAGTCATGGATGGAACAGGGTCAAGGTTGTGCTAGGTCAGTCTTCCTTCCATACACTCTATTTCCAGACTGTAGACCTTTTGGTCTGTCAGTTGAGAGGCTGGCATGCCATGGTCTCTTCGGTAACAAATGATTGTGAAGCTGTCCACACAATTTTGAGAGATTTTTTTCAATATATACTTTCATAATTTTGTAAAGTGCTTGAAGAAGGAATCAGGTATGAGTTTTAGGTTCCTAAGATAACAACTCTGGTGTTTCAGCTTTGCTCAGGTACCAAAATGTGTGTTGTTTGCATTCCCCTAGCCGTAGACCTCTGCAGAGTTCATGTTTGTGTTCTCAGCCTCTCTGTATGATTTTTAAGAGCAAAAGATATTAATAGAAGCAAAGTTAATGCCACCCTATTGCTTTCTTTAAAATTACCCTGAAACATGAAGAAAGACAAACGACAATGCAACCCTCAATGGGAATGCAGGAAAGTGCCCAAAGAAGACTTCAATGACCCTGAGCCCAAGAAAATACCTCTGAGCTATAATTCTTCAATTATAGTGGCACCTTGAGAGACAAAGTAGTGTCTGTGACTTGATTTTCTAGTTTCTCATATATGCCATCTGGTAGCCTGGAGAAGCAGAGTAGAAGAGGAGAAGGAGGAAGCACACTGATGTGCCATCGTTGGGAAGAACAGTAGGGAAGTACAGGGGACAGTGGTACCACTCTGAGATAGAACCAGTCTGGAAGTTGTCTATCTTGGTTGGCTTGGGAGATAACTAGGAATTATATGTGTAACTCATAGAAACATAACTCAGTGACAAAGAAATTCCCTTTGATCCGGGGAAAATAACTGTTAGCCTGCAATATTAACTCTACTGGTCCACTGCTATACTAGAAATAATTTAAAGATGAGAAATGATCAATGAAAGATGTGAGCATCCATCCAAAAACACCAGCAAGGTCCTATTCAAATTCTACATGAGAATACACCATCAGGAAAGGATAGAATAGGCATTCCTCTCAAGCACACATGGAACATTCACCAAGTTAGACTACATTTTGGAACATAAAATATGACTTAGAAAAATCTAAAACTAGAAATCATGCAATATATATTCTCAGGTCACAACAGAAATTAGACTAAAAATTAATAAATGAAAATTAGCTGGAAAATCCTAAATATTTGAAAATTAAACAATGTATGTTAAAATAATGTATGACCCAAAGAACTCTCAAGACACATTCAAAATTTTTTTACTAAATAAAAAAGAAAGCTCTACTTATAAAAATTCATAGAATACAGCTAAAGTAGTGTTTACAGATAAATTTATAGCATTAAGTGTATATATTAATAAAGAAGACATATATAAATTAATAACCTAAGCACTCACCTGAGAAATATATATAATTAAAAGTAAATTGAACCTAAGAAAACAGAAGAAAGGAAATGTTAAAAATTAGAGCAGAAATCAATGACACTGAAGATAGAAATGTAGAGAAAATTTTTAAAAACATGGTTATTTGAAAATAACAATGAAAGTGATAAAACTATAGGTAGAAAAAAGAGAAAATGCACAAATTCCCAATGTTGGGAATTAAAAAAAAGGCCATCACTACTGACTTGTATGCTATATATTTTATAAATTAGATTGAATGGACTGGTTCTTTGAAAGATTCAGACTACCCAACTCAAGCAAAACTAGATAACCTGGTTACATCTCTACATCTATTAAAAGAATTAAACAGTAGTTAAAAGAATAACAAAAACCATCATTAGGCTCAAATAGTTTCACTTATGAGTTCTAACAAACATTTAAAAACAAATAATTCTAATTTATACAAAAATTTTCAAGAAAATAGAAGATTTTAATTGATTTTATGAGGCCAGCATTACCCTAATACCAAGATCATACAAAGACATTCTAAGAAAAACAATACTGCAGATCAATCTCTGTTATTAACATAGACATAAAAATTCCTTAGCAAAATATTAACACATGTAATCAATTATATAAAAAAAGGATAACACATCACAAACAATTTCTAACTTATTTATCAGGAATGCAAGGCTAGTTCAACATTAGCAAATCAAGCTATCATATTAGTTGAAAAAAATAAGCAAAAAATCCTATCTGTAAATACAGAGAAAGCTTTTGACAGATGTCAGTATTCATTGATGTAGTTTGGAAATTGGTACTCTCTGAATCTCATGTAGAAACATGACCCCCAGTGTTGGCAATGGAGCCTGGGAGGAGGAGTTTAGGCTGTGGGGCACATTCCCTCATGATGGGTTGGAACCATCCTCACGTATTGAGTGAGCTCTTCTTCTATTAGTTCACATAAGGTTGGTTGTTCAATAGACCGTGGCACCCCTCCTTCTCACTCTTGCTCACTCTCTCACCAGGGGACACATCTACTACTCCTTTGCCTTTTGCCATGAGCAAAAGCTTCCAGAAGTCCTCCTCCATGAGCAAAATCTCCTCCATGAGCAAAAGCTTCCAGAAGCAGATGCCAGCACTATGCTCTCATACAGCCTGCAGAACCCTGAGCCAAATAAACCTTTTTTCTGATAATAAATTACCCATCCTCAGGTTTTTCTTAATAGCAACACAAAATGGACTAAGAAACTCATTTATGTTAAAAATTCTCAACAAAACTCCTAGGAATAAAACGAAACTTTTATAACCCAATTTTAAAGGGTATATGCCAAAGACAAAAACTGAACCAAGACAAAACATCCCTTACAACTGATACTGTAGTTTATGGTGAGGGAATGAACAGTTTCTCCTCAAGATTAAGATCGAGGTAATGATTCCTTTTCCTACCATCACTATTCAACATTATGCTGAAAGTCTAAGTTAGTATAACAAGGCACCAAAAATGATAAAAGATATACAAATTGCAAATAAAGATATGAAGCTCTACATTGTAAACACCCAAAGTATCGAAACATATTTCAGAAGAAAATAGCCCAAGAGAGAAATGGCAGAGGAAGATCACTCATCAGAGAACTTTGTTTTGGGGTTGGTGCCTGTAGCCCAGTGGCTAGGATGCTGGCCACATGCCCTGGGCCTTGTGGGTTCCAACCTGGCCTGGACCTGCTAAACAATGACAACTGCAACAAAAAAAATAGCCAGGCATTGCTGGCGCCTGTAGTCCCAGCTACTTGGGAGGGTGAGGCAAGAGAATCACTTGAGCTCAAGAGTTTGAGGTTGCTGTGAGCTGTGACACCATGGCACTCTACTGAGGATGACATAGTGAAACTCTGTCTCAAAAAAACAAAAACCGAAGGAAAAAAAAAAAAAAAGAAAAAAAAACTTTGTTTTGAAGCAGATGAAAAAAATAACCCATGATCATCTCGTGAGACAAGTTTAAATTCTGGTCACCTAACATTTAATATCAACAAATAATAAAACACAGTCTTCTAAAAGCAATAAACGTGTGAGAGTAAAAATTCGCTATAAATTATCAAACTTCATGAAAAAAGAAAGCTAGGAAGAGAACAGCAGAAGGAGTAGATAACTTACTCAGAGGAAAAAATAAATAAAATGAGTTTGAATGACTAATGAACATATTATCGAGGCAGATATAATTGATATATACCAATTTCCATAGCTTGAATATAGAAAATACACTTTAATTTTAATCACCCTTGGCAATTCATGATACTAGACTTTGTATCGGGTCAATAAATGCATACAGTCTAATTAGACAATGTTCTCTGGCTACAATGTAATATAAATGTAATTTAATAAAATAATTTAAAACAAAATCCTAACAGCTGGAATTTAAAAATACTACTATTAACAAAAGAAAAACTATCTCGAAATCTCCCTTGTAAAACTAAGTCCATCTTAAGACTATTAAGAGGATGAACAAAATATTTCAAAAACCTATGGATTATATCATTATCTTAAAGAAAATGCATATTTAAAATACTTACATTAATGTAAAAGAGAAAATGTTATAAATACATCAGGAATTTAACAATTTGGGAGAAATAACAAAATAAATATACGAAAAATAGAATGGAAAGATTTATAAAAATATAAATGAACATTAGTGAGTTTTAAAAGTGGATTTTTTTTAACCTAATAAACGATAAAAATGATTTAGGACACTTAAGTGAGAATAAAAGATAGAAAGCAGTATTTGCTGATATCAGTGAAGTTAACAGGAAAATAAATAGACCTACATAAAATTTTAAAAATATAAACTCATTTCTATGCAAATATATTTGAAAACGTGGATCAAATATGTAATTTTTTATGAAATAATAGAGATTCTAGAATAAACATTTGAACAAATTTTTTATTATTAAAAAATAATCAAAGGTCTACCTGCCTAAAATACCCAAAGGAATTATAACACACTTTTAAAACTAGCCAACGTTAATGGTATTTAAATTACTATAAAATTAGAAAGAAGCCAAGCATTAAAATTTTTTTGAAATCAGGGCAGTATTGCTACCTAAACTACCAAGTATACATTCAAAAAATTATAATACATCTCATTTGTCCTTGTAAACTATATTCACTATGAGAAAATCAAATCTAGGAGCATAAAAAATACATTATAAATAAAAAATTATTTATGGATTATTTCAAAATAATAAGACAGTATGTTAGTATAATATAACATATCACAAACAATATAATAAATACATAACCAATAATAGTGTCATCGACATTGATGCTGAAAATGCAGTGGAAATAAAATGCAGTGGAAATGTGCATTCATTTTCCACTGAAAAGGAAAGAAAAACTTTTAATGAAATTAGAATAAAAATATTCTTTAACATGGTGATATAGCTATGGTTATGCATTGGGGAAAACATTGAGTAATTTCAGAACAGTCCTGAGGTGCTGGTGATGAAAAAAGTTAGAGAAAATATTGACGTATAAAAATTGATGTGTCTGATTTTTACTTATCTGCACGTGACACCAACTGAAAATTATGAAGAGTAATTATAGCATATATCATATAGTCAAGTAGTTGAATAAAAATATACTAACACATCTCTCCTTCATGAAAAAGAAATAGAAAATGTATCAAAGAATGCATTTCATTTATAATTAAAACACATTTAAATAGCTAGAAAAATATAAAAATTGAGGTAAGGTCTGTATGAAGAAATTTAGAAAACAATGCTGGAAAAATGTTGCTGCCATTGAATATAAGAGTTTCAGTATCCCAATGACATTATGTCTTTCTTCAGTTTCCTATAAATTTAATTGACAATTTTAACTTGACAATTTTATTTTAAACCTCACATTAGAAATAAGTATAAATATTCAGAAGTTTTTTTTTTTAAATGGAGAATCAAAAAGGGTACTAGCAGTAGGCATATACTAAAACATATAATACAGCTACTTAATTAAAGTAGTATGGAAGAAATGTATGAATAATAGTCCGAAAAGAGTCATGGAATAAAGTTAAAATGAGTAACACAGAAGTTCTGGACCATCAGTGGTGAAATGATAGATCTTCCATAATGACATTGAGACCAGTGAATGGCTTGTCAGAGAAAAAAAAAAAAGTTGACACTGGTTCCTTTCTTTTAACAAAGTACATTTTAGATGAATAAATTATATAAATATAAAAATCATGTCCTAAAAGTACTGGAAGTTCACATGTAAAAAAACTGTCTTTAACGATCAGGCACTGGAGATAGCTTGTGTTAGCTTACAAACCATTTGAGAAGAATTTTATGAATTTGACAACATTAAAAACAAAAATATTTTTCATGGTGGAAAAAAGGGCTCAGAAGCACATGCCATTGTAGGAAAGTATTTGGTGCATTTGTACTTCCTACTGCACACAGAGGGGATTTCTCTGACATTAAAATATCTCCTGGGAAAGAATAATCAAAACCTTCTAGAGTGGACTCATACACAATAAGTATGAGCAAATATTTTACAGAGGAGACACAGAAACCTTTATATATTCTACAATAGGCTAGACCTCAACACAGCAAGAGAACTTTTTTTTTTTTTTTTTTAAACTTAGGAGATTGTTAAAGACAATAGAATATCCAGGAAAAAACAGATAAATTAGAAGCTGTCATAAATTTATAATTTATATCTCACATAGTTGAGAAATCATCTCTAGGGAAGAACTTGATAGTATCTCTCAAAGCAAAAAGGCTATTTTTGTTGCAATTTTACCCCTGAGAGTTAATCCTTTAGTAGCTTTCCACCCATGTCTGAAATGACAAATACATTAGAATGCAGGGCACCCAAAGAAGATAAAACATCTGGGAATTTACCTAACAAAGGATATGAAAGATCTCTATAAGGAGAACTATGAAACTCTGAGAAAAGAAATAGCTGAAGATGTTAAGAAATGAAAAAACACACCATGCTTATGGCTGGGAAGAATCAAAATTGTTAAAATGTCCATACTACCCAAAGCAATCTACAGATTTAATACAATCCCTATTAAAGCACCAATGTCATATTTTAAAGGTCTTGAAAAAATAGTACTTGGTTTTATATGGAATCAGAAAAAAATAGCCAATACCTTACTCAGAAATAAAAAAAAATCAGGAGGTATCATGTTACCAGACTTCAGGCTATACTATAAATCTATAGTGATCAAAATAGCATGATACCAGCACAAAAATAGAGAGGTAGATATATGGAACAGAATAGAGAACCAAGAGATGATCCCAGTCACTTATCAAATGAACTCAGCCATTTGATCTATGACAAGCCTATCAAAAACATTCATTGGGGGAAAGATTCCCTATTTAACAAATGGTGCTGGGAGGACTGGCTGGCAACTTGTGGGAGACTGAAACTAGATTCTCATCTTTCACCATTAACAAAAATTGATTCTCACTGGATAAAAGCTTTAAACTTAAGACATGAAACTATAAAAATACTAGAAGAAAGTGCAGGGAAAACACTTGAAGAAATTGGCCTGGGAAAATACTTTATAAGGAGGACCCCTCTGGCAATTGAAGCAACACCAAAAATATAGTACTGGGATCTGATCAAACTAAAAACTTCTGCACAGTCAAGAGCACAGTAAGTAAAGCAAACAGTCAGCCTCCCAAATGGGAGATGATATTTGCAGGTTATGTTTCCAACAAAGGTCTGATAACTAGAATCCACAGAGAACTCAAACTAATCAATAAGAAAAGAACAAATAACCCCATTTCTTTGGGAGCAAGAGACTTGAACAGAAGCTTCTCTGAAGAAGACAGGTGTATGGCCTATGAACACATGAAAAAATGATCATCTTTAATGATCAGAGAAAGGCAAATCAAGACCACTTTGAGATATCATCTAACTCCAGTAAGATTAGCTCACATCACAAAATCTCTAAACTACAGATCTTGGTGTGGATGTGGAGAGAAGGGAACACTTCTGCACTGCTGGTGAGATCGCAAACTAATACAGCCTTTTTGGAAAGAACTTTGGAGAATTCTCAAGGTAGTAAAGGAAGACTTACCATTCAATCCAGCAATTCCTCTACTAGGTATCTATCCAGATGATCAAAAATCATTTTACAACAAAGGAATTTGCACCAGAATGTTTATTGCAGCCTAATTCATAATTGGCAAATCATGAATGCAGTCCAAATGCCCATCAACCCATGAATGGATTAACAATTTGTAGTGTATGTACACCATGGAATACTACGCAGCCATAAAAAGGATGGAGACTTTACATCTTTTATGTTTACCTGGATGGAACAGAAACATAATCTTTTTAATGAAGTATCTCAAGAATGGAAGAAAAAATATTATCCGATGTACTCAATACTATTATGAAACCAATATATAATCACATACACATTCATATGAATGATAAAACACAACTATAGACTAGAAAGAAGGAGGGAAGAAGAGGTAGAAGGAGGGGAGAGGGTGGGAGGAGGGAGAGTATTTGGTTGGTCTTTCCCTTCTGTGCACAATTCAATGGTACAGTATAACTCTATTAAGAGTAGAGTACTAATGTCTGACCACCACAAACAAGTAAGTGATGTGATGGTTATGTTGATCAGTTAACCAGTTCAATAAGCATTTCACACTGTATATCAAATCAGCACACTGTACCCCATAAATGTACACAGTTATGATTTAGTTTAAAAGTTAAGGAATCAAGTCTTAGAAAAGTAACAGGGTCATACAGAGAGAGAGGCAGAGGTGGGGTTTGATGTCTGCAGCTAATGTAGTAACCAGTAGGATACCCACCTTCAAATAGTAATATATCCTTGTGTTTGCCATCAGCAATTAATAAATCACAGAAGAATAAAAAATTAAAAAATTAAAAGGCCACCATTACAGGCCACCATTGTGGATTGCATTAGCTTAAATTAGCGATGGAATAGCCATTAGTAAGCTGTAGGGAAGAATGAAGTGGTTATTACAGGATGATATGGAATAGTCCCAAAGATTTATTTGTTAAATGAACAAACCACCAGGAAACAAAGTTTAGGTTGAGCCACAAAAAGACCAACGGGACTCCCGCTTTCCTGTATATGCTTAGACTATGTCTCCAAGGACTGTGTTTCCCAATCCCTGGGCTGAGGAACTGGAGTTCCTGCAGCAAGAGGTGAGTGTAAAGCAAGCAAAGCTTCTTCTGTGTTCAGCTTCTGGTAGGAACTGGAGTGCGCAGCAAGAGGTGAGTGTAAAGCAAGCAAAGCTTCCTCTGTGTTGACAGCTGCTGCCCAGCACTCGCATCCCCACCTGAGCTCCGTCTTCTGTCAGATCGGAGGCAGCATTAGATACTTATAGGGGCACCAACCCTTCCGTAAACTGCGCATGTGATGGGTCTAGCTTCTGTGCTCCTAATGAGAATCTAATGCCTCGGATCTGAAGTGGAGCTGAGGACATCAGCAACACACTTCGGGTTTCACTGTCTCTCACCACCCCCAGATGGGATTGTTTAGTTGCAGGAAAACACACTCAGCGCTCCCACTGATTCTGCATTATGACAAGTTGTATGATTTTTTTAAATTATGTATTACAATGCAATTATAATAGAAATAAAGTGCACAATAAATGTCATGAACTCGAATCATCCAGAAACCATCCTCAACTCCCACCTTGGTTTGTGGAAATATTATCTTCCATGAAACTTGTCCCTTGTACCCAAAATGTTGGGGATCTTTGAACCCAGATAAAGTGGATGGCCATACTCGCTTCCAGACCCCATCCTGAGAAGCTGGGGACCAGGGTAGGGAAAAGACTTCAACTACATGCAGGCTGCTGTGTGGTTCTAAATTTCTAACATACAAATGTAGAACTTATTAAAATAACAAATTAAGAAAAGAAGAATTTTGGGGAAGGTGTAAATTCTCTCTCCTAGGACTTCCTTCAAGAACAAAATCTAAGAGAGACTAGACAACCTTTGTTCAGGGAGAGGTTGAAATAATTGAACATATCATTAAAGGTTTTAACATATAATTTTACACACTTTTCTCAAGACATTCAACCTCTTCCCTTTTCCTTTGCATAAAAGAAAGTTATCAATCTTCATATGTCCATATGATAGTCCTGAATAAATGCATATAGAAGAAAATGCACATCCATGCACAATGGAAAATCTGAGCTACTGGCCCAGGTACATAGATGGGTGTACCTGGTACATGGGGTGCTGCCCACCTAAACACAGATAGTCAACGAACAGTGTCGGTATCGTGTGTCGCACCCATATTCTGCTTTTTAGGCACCACTTACTGTGACCAAGCTAAGCTGTCCTCTAATGAGGACCCTGGAGGCCAGTGAGTCCTCAACATGGTTAGACTGACCACAACAAACTCTGAGGTTGAGATCATGTTGAGTTTTTTAAAAGGCTGCTTTCAAATGATGATTAGTGAACACAAAGTTACTTTACAGGCTGCCATAAGCGGACTGTACTGATCAGCTAGCTAGACCCCAGGCAGTCTGAAAGACCTGTTACAGGAAGGCCAGTTACTAAATGCAGATGTCCAGTCTGACAGATCGGGAGGCCACGCAAGCACCATCTTCCATTGTTTCCATGCCATTTCTGAGGGCACAGTGGGGTGGTTCAGAGAGCCGTGGGTGCAGCTGGTGTTGGCACAGGCCCATCTCGCCTGAGGGTGCAGAAGTGTTTAGCCTTTGATGGAAAGTGCTGCTTCAAGGGAAAGGAACACTTGGTGGTGGTTGGGGGGGTGAGAGTGGGGTGAGAGGACTCCTCGGGGTCCTCTCTCACTTGGGGTTCAGGATGAAGTCCCTGAGGATGCCTGGGGGAAGTAAGAAGATGCCCAAAGAACAGAGACTTAGTCCCAAGGTTGCCATCTTAAGATAAATCAGAAAACTGAGGGGTGCTGGGAAGCTGAGCTCTGGTGTGGAGGGCAGTGGTAGCACCCCAGGGCTAGTCCCCCAGGCTGTGGGGGCCGAGTGGAGATGCCCAAAGACCACACAGTCCTGCTCTTGCCTGGTTCTTATTTCTGCTAAAAATGAGCAAGGTGAGGAGGCTCAGAGAACACCTGAGAGTCTCTGGCCGATTCTGCACCACCCCTAGGTAAAGTTCCCTGCTGTAAACACGGCCTCCCAGTACAAACCGTAAGGGCATATCAGTGTTCCCATGAACATGTGTGAGTCACTGCACTCTCTTACCAGTTATCTTTGGAAAGGTGACAGGAGATATTTTAGAACATTTTGGGGGGCATTTCCTTTCGATCACAATTGTTTATCACACATTTTAATGAACTCACTGATTGACTTATTCAAAAAATATATATTAAGTAACTTCTTAGGCAAGACACTGGGTCCCAGCCCTAATTCCTGAGTCCCTACCTTGGTGACCTTGCATTCTGTGGTGGGAGGCAGAATCCAGACACGTGAAGCAGAAGCCACGTGATGCGTTGTGTGGTCAGGCTCAGCCCTGTCGAGATGAAATAGCAGGACACAGGGAGGGTGAAGGGTGGGAAGGCCTCTTTGGGCAGAGAGCCAAGTGACGCAAGGCTCAGACCTTGTGAAGGGCTGGGAAGGCGGCTCCCAGGGCCAACAAGCAGGGCAAGTCCCAGAGGTGGGAATGAGGTTGGGCACGTGGCCCCAGAGATGTCTGCCATCCGCTCCGGGCAGTGCCAGCTCTCCCAGGCGACTGGGTGGTGCCGCCTTCTCTCTGTCACTCACGGAGATGACATCATCCTCTCTAGGGAGCTCCTGGCCTGACCTCAGAGTCAGCCCCAGCCTCCTATGGGAGCAAAGGGCATCCCCTCCTTCCTCCCAGCTCAGCTGCCGCTTTGTTTCCTGGGTGAAAACTTTCCTTTCTAAGGCCTTTATTATTGTAGTGTTGAAATAGTGAGAGCTTCTCCCTCCTCTTGGGATGGACTGTGGGGTCAGGTTCCCAGGACGAGGGGTTGGAAGCTGATGGTGGCTGCTCACCACTCAACGTCACTGGAGCCGCTGCTTCCTGCCTTCTGAGAGAGCTGCCCATTCAATACGCCCCCCAAGTCCATCCCCAGAGGGTGTCAGGTGTAGCGGATCTGGAGTGTACGTTTCTCTTATCCTGTACTTAGTTTTAATCCTGCATAGGGACTTTACATTCACCTGCATTAAGGCTCACCTCTGTGAACTGACGCAGCATTTCAACATGGGAAAATCATGAGTCCCTTGTCTTTTATCTGTTCTCCTATTGTTACAGAACATCTGAATTTCTTCTTTTGTGAATCGTCTCTTCATGTTCCCTTGCCTAGTTTTCTCCTGGGAGATTCTTTTTCCTGTGGACTTGAAAATTATCCATCTTTTGTGCTGCGGAGGAACAATCAGAATCTCTTAAATTACCTGTTTTCAGTCGTCTTGCTAGAGTTGATTCTGCAATCATGGAGCCCTTATTGTTTTTATTTTTAGGTTTTTTTGAGGGGGAGGACGTTTTATCATATCTTCCCTGGTAATGGATTTTCTGTATTTTCCTGAATACATTTTGGATTCTCTCCCCAACCCCGAAATATCACTTTCAACAAGACGTTAGAATTTATTAGTGTAGCAGGTGTGAACACCCGTCATGAAGATGAAAGTCACTTTGTTTTTATGAACACGTGAACTCTGCCCTCTCACCAGGTTTCAGCGGGGGCAGCTAAATCACTACAATAACAACCCAATTTTAAAGTCATTGCTACGGGGAAATTTGTAGTCACTTTCAGTTTAGAACTGTATTTCTCAGGCAAACGGTTATCTTAATACAAGCGTTGTTGTGGCCAGCTACTGTCCCTTTGCACTCATTCTTTGCTGTCTCCCACTCACTCAAAGCCTCTCCTAACGGTCCCCATAAAGGCCGTGAGGAAGAAGAGGGAGGTTTACATCCAATCGGCAGTGAAGCGGGTCCCTCCAGGGATGCAGCCTCTGCTCTGCAGCCAGGTCTTCTGGTGTCTGACGTGTGGGTTCCGACGTGGGGGTGTTCTCTGTCTTGTTTTATCATCTGGGTCATCACTGTTGTCCAGAGGACTGGGAAAGTCTCCAGCTCAGCTACCCAGTGTGGACGACCCTTCAAATGCCACACACCGGGCGTCTTCCTCCCAGATTCCGGGGAATTATCCCCAGGCTGGTACCTGACATTTCTCTTCGTTAGAGGGACCTGGCCCTATGACTTGATGCAGCAGCCCTTGTTCTTAGGGAAACGTGCATATCCGTGGTCAGCCCTGCTCTGTGGGCTTCATCTGGCAGTGGCGCCCTTCACTCCAGTGGGGCGGCTGCACAGGTTTTTTATGCCCACCCAGCTCGGTTCAAGATATCCGTGACCCACTGACTTATGAAGTCTGTCTCAAAGAGGAGGCGGACACATACCATGCCATCTTGGTGGGTATTTCTAGGGCCTTCTGGCTTTGGGCATTGTATGAGTTTCCTGTGGTGCAAACTGAGGGGCTTCACACAATGAAAGTCTATTTTATTAGTGTTCTGGAAGCCGGAAGTCCAAAATCAAGGTGTTGGCAGGGCTGCACTTTCCCTGCAGAATCTAGAGGAGAATCCCCCCCCCGCCCAGCCCCTTGCCTCTTCCAGCTTCCAGGGGCTGCCCTGTCTGGCATTCCTGGACCTGTAGATGTATCTACCATCTCTGCCTCTGACTTCACGTGGCCTTTTTCTCTGGCTATTTTTCTGTGGCTCAGATATCCCTCTTTTTCTTTTGTGAGGATGTATGTCATTGGATTTTGGGCTCACCTGGTTAATTCAGGATGACTCTTGAGATCTTTTTTTTTTTTTTTTTTTAATTATTTTTTATTGTGTCATAACTGTGTACAATGATTCAGGCTTGGAGTACAGTGTGCGGGCTTCCCATACAATCGGAGATCTCCGACTCTTGAGATCTTTAACTTAATTACTTCTGCAAACACTTTTTTTCCAAGGAAGGTCGCATTCTGAGATTCCGCTCAAGATATGAGAGGAGCATATCTTTTCTGTGTGTGGTGGGGTCACCTTTCAACTCACTAGTGTGGGGACTTAACTGTCCTGTTTCCTGTCATGGAGGAAGGAAACAGATTGGGCTCCACATGCTCCCCAACTCTGCCATCTCTTCTTTAATAGGACCTAATTTCTTCTTTTCAGTCTCTTTTCATGAGAGTTGTCTCAGCCCTGGAAAAGTCATCCCTGCCGATTTGGGCTGCGTACTGTGACATCTGCCATGGCTTCCACGGAGCTCACTTACTGTCCACCCGGGGTTTTAGCTCACAGTGAGCTCAGTGGGAAACTGTGCAAGAGAACACAGAATTGTATTTATTCCCATGAAATTGATATTTTATCACTATATTACACTGATCTACACTTGGACCGTTCTGGGGATTTTTCAGTTGTCTTCATATTCACTTCTAAGCATTCACACTTTTACCTAGGCCATTGCTCTCATGTTATTTTAGTGACTTAGTTTTGTTTTGTATTATTTTTGTGCTTTTGAATAAGCCAGTTCTTAGATTTATTGATTCTTCTATTTTCTGTTGTCTAACTTATTAATATTTGTTTAGTTTTAAAATTCTTTTTTAAATGTTTTTACATATACATGTGTTAATTAGTTTTCCACTTTTTACCTTCACAGAATTTAAGAGGCTTAAAATTTAATAACAATAACAATGTTTAAGATAAGGACTAGAAGCAAAAGCCAAGTAAAGAATTTATCTTATCATTCAGAAAAGAAAACAGACTCATTTTTATTTTTAAGAATTGCCTTGGCTAGGGCGGTGCCTGTGGCTCAAAGGAGTAGGGCACAGGCCCCATATGCTGGAGGTGGCGGGTTCAAACCCAGCCCCAGCCAAAAACTGAAAGAAAAAAAAAAAAAAAAAAAAAGAATTGCCTTGGCTATATGGCATGTCTTCTGGTTCAATACAAAATAAAGAATTATTTTGTCCAAATCTTGAAAGTATGATGATGGTATTTTAATGGGGATTTCATTGAATCTGTAGATGACTTTGGGTAGTACAGACACTTTCACAATGTTGATTCTTATGAGCCATTAGCATGGTATGTTCTTCCATTTGTTAATATCTTCTGCTATTTCTTTTCTTAGGATTCTTTATAGAGGTCCTTCACCTCTTTTGTTATGTATATTTCTAGATGATTCATTTCTTTGAAACCACTATGAAGGGAATTGTGTCCTTAATTACCTTCTCATCTTGGCTGTTATTGGCATATACAAAGGCTTCTGATTTGTGGACATTGATTTTATATCCTGAGACGTTGCTGTATTTTTTTATGGCTTCCAAGAGTCTAGTGGTTGAGTCTTTGGGGTTCTCTAAGTATAAGATCATATTATCAGCTAAGAGCAAGAATATGACCTCCTCTGCACCCATTTAGATGCCCTGATTGTATTGGCTAGAACTTCCAGCATGGAAGTTGAATACTTCCATAGTGTAGGTACTTCATACCATGTTGATTAGTAGTGGTGATAGAGGACAACCTTGTCTAGTTCCAGTTCTAAGTGGAAAAGCTTTCAGTTTAACTCTGTTCAGTACAACATTAGCTGTGGGATTGTTGTAGATGGCTCTGATCACTTTAAGAAATGTGCCACCTATACCTATATTCTTAAGTGTTCTAATTAGAAAAGGGTGCTGAATTTTATCCAATGCTTTTTCTGCATCTATTGAGAGGATTATAAGGTCTTTGTTTTTGCTTCTGTTGATATGGTGAATTATGTTTATGGACTTGTGTATGTTAAATCAGCCTTGCATTCTGGGATGAAACCTACTTGATTGTGATGAATGATTTTTTTTTAAATGTGTTGCTTTAATCTATTTTTTAGAATTTTATTGAGAATTTTTGCTTCTATATTCATTAGTGAAATTGGTCTGAATTTTCCTTTTTAGTTGGGTATTTGCCAGGTTTTGGTATCAGGGTGATGTTTGCTTCATGGAACATGTTGGGAAAGAATCTTTCTTTCTGAATTTTTTTAGAATAATTTTTGCAGTATGAGTATAAGCTTTTTTTTGGAAGGTTTGATAGAATACTGGTGTGAAGCTATCTGGACCACGGCTTTTATTGTTGTTGTTTGGGAGATTTTGTATTGATTCTTTGATCTCAGTTCTTGAAATTGGTCTGTTCAAGAGATCTAGTCTTCTTGATTAAGTCTAGGGAGAGAGTGTGATCCCAGGTATTGATCCATTTTCTTCACTTTGTCATATTTCAGGGTCTAGAGTTTCAGAAATGTAGTACTCAGAGATGCTTTCTTATATCCCTGTGGCATCTGTTATTATTTCCCCTTTATTGTTTCTGATTGAAGTTATTAGAGCTTTTACTTATCTATTTCTAGTTAATCTGGCCAAAGGTTTATCGATTTTATTAATTTTTTTTTAAAAACAACTTTTGTTTCATTAATTTTCTCAATGATTCTTTTGTTTTCATTTAATCAATCTCTGATTTAATTTTGTTTATTTCTTTTCTTCTGCTGGGTTTGGGATTAGATTGATCTTCTTTTTCCAATTTTATAAGATTGTTCATGAGTTTGTTGAAGCACTCTCATTTCTTTTGAATGTAGGCATCTAATGCAATAAATTTCTCTCTTAAGACTGCTTTTGCTGCCTTGATGCCTGTAGCTCAGCAGCGAGAACTCTGGCCACATAAACTGGGGCTGGCGGGTTCGATCCCAGCGCAGGACTGCTAAACAAGAATGATAACTACAGCAAAAAAATAGCCAGGCATTGTGATGGGCACCTATAGTCCTAGTTACTTGGGAGGCTGAGGCAAGAGAATCACTTAAGCCCAAGAGTTTAAGGTTGCTGTGAGCTGTGATGCCATAGCCCTCTACTGAGGGTGACATAGTTAGACTCTGTCTCAAAAAAAATCAAAAAACAAAAAAGAAAAACTTGCTTTTGTTCTATCCCACAGTTTTGGTAATTTGTGTCTTCATTGTTGTTATGTTAGAGGAATGTAACAATTTCCTCTTTTATCTTGTTGTGCAACCAAGTATCATTCAGCATAAGGTTGTTTAATTTCCAAGTCTTTGTGTGGGGCTGAACATTTTTGTGGGAGTTGAGTTCCACCTTTATTGCTTTGTGGTCTGACAAGATATAAGGTATAATTTCTATTCTTTTAACTTTGCTGAGGTTTTATTTGTGTACTAGGGTGTGGGCAATGTTGGAGTACATATCATGGGCTGAAAAGAAAATGTATATTCATTAGCTTTGGGATGGTGTGTTCTGAATATGTCTATTAATTTCATTTGTTCTAGGGTCACATTTAAGTCCTTTGTACCTTTGTTTAGTTTCTGTTTAGAATATCTGTCTAGTTCTGTCAGAGGGGTATTAAAGTCCCCACCTATTATGGTGTTATGAGATATCATATTGTTCCATCAGGGTCTGTTTCATTAATTTGGGAGCATTTAAGTTGGGTGTATAAGTATTTAAAATTAAAATGTCTTCTTATAATGTTCTTTTGACCAGTATAAAGTGTCCATCTTTGTCTTTCTTTTTTTTTTATTTTTTTATTTTTGAGTCAGAGCCTCAAGCTGTCACCCTGGATAGAGTGCGTGGCATCACAGCTCACAGCAACCTCCAATTCCTGGGCTCCAGCGAGTCTCTTGCCTCCGCCTCCCAAGTAGCTGGGACTATAGGCGCCTGCCACAACGCCCAGCCATTTTTTGGTTGCAGCCATCATTGTTGTTTGGCGGGCCCCAGGCTGGATTCGAACCCGCCAGCTTAGGTGTACGTGGCTGGTGCCTTAGCCCGTTGAGCCACAGGTGCCGAGCCATCTTTGTCTTTCTTAACTTTAGTTGCTTTAAATCCACTTGTGTCCAAAAATAAGATTGCAACCCCTCTTTTCTTCTGATTTCCATTTGCTTCAAATACTGTTTTCCATCCCTTTACCCTGAGTCTTGATTTGTCCCTTAAGGTTAGATGTGTCTCCTGGAGACTGAATATGGATGGCTTGTGCTTTCTTATCCTATCAGATGGCCTGTGCCTCTTTAGTGGTGAATTTAATCCTTTGACATATATTGAGAGAGTTGATAAGAGTAGTGGAGTTCTATTCATCTTACCTTGTGAAAATCCATTGTGTAGTTTTATTCCTTGTGCCATTGTGGAAGTTATGTTTTGGCCTTTGGCTTCTGTGCATCTACTTTGCTGGTGGTCCATTGTGATGGTCAGTGTTCAGAATAGATCTATGTATTTCCTGTAGAGCAAATCTTGTGGTGAATTTCCTCAGTTGTTGTATATCTGCAAAAGATTTGATTTCTCCACCAATTTTGAAACTTAGTTTAGCAGGATACAAAATTCGGGGCTGAAAATTGTTTTGTTTAAGAATGTTGAAGGTGGATGACCATGCTCTTCTGGCTTGAAGATTTCAGTTGAAAAGTCTGCTGTCATCATAATGGCTCTGCCTCTGTAGTTTAGCTGGCTCTTACTCCTGGCTGCTTGCAGAATTTTTTTTCATCTTGACTTTAGACAGGTTCATTGCAAGGTGTCTTGGAGAGGTTTCATTTGAGTTGAAATACCTGGGGTTTGATATCCATCTGAAAGTAGTGTGTCTTACTGGGGTCTTCAGGAAGACTTGGAAAATTTTCATTCATGATAGTCTCCATTAGGGCTTCCATTCCTTTGGGGCAATCTTTTTCCCCTTCAGGAACTGCTATTATTCATATGTTTGAACACTTAATGGAGTCTCATGGATCTATAAGTGCCTGTTCTGCTCTCTCTCTCTTCTTTTCTGCCTCTTTAACTACCTCAAAACCTAGGTAGTTTAACTCAAAAACTTTATCCTCTAGCTCCAAGGTTCTTTCTTCTTCATGGTCTAACATATTTTTGATACTTTCTACTGCATCTTTACATTCCCTGATTATCTCCTTCATTTTCTTTTTTTTAATTTTTTTTTATTAAACCATAGCTGTGTACATTAGTGCAATCATGAGATACAGTGTGTGGGCTTCATATACAATATGAAATATTTTCATCCAACTGTTTGACATAACCTTTATGGGATTTTCTCATTTATTATGTGAAAACATTTGTGTTCTGCATTTAATAGGTTTCATCTGTCCCTTCTAAGATGCACCATAAGTGTGATCCCACCATTTACCCTCTCTCCACCCACCCTCCCTTACCCCTTTTCCTCTCTTCTTATGCTATAATTGGGTTATAGCCTTCATATGAAAGCTATAAATTAGCTTCTCCTTCATTTTCTTAAGCTCCACTTTGTCCTTTGTATATTCTACATATCTCTTGTCTGAATTTTGGTTCTGTCTTTCCATTTTCTCATCTATACCTTTTATTGTCTTATATTCCCTTTCTGTCACATCCATTAATTCTTCATAGATGGAATCTTCTGCAGTAGCTGCCTCATGGTCCTTTGGGAGATTTGTCCTGTTTTGGCTTTCCATGTTTCGTGAATTTTTCTGTTGGCTCCTCCTCATGTGTTCTTTCTTCGTGTTCACCTCTTTATCCTCATTTTTCCTTCTCATTGCTTCCTTTGTTTCAAATAGAAGTCTTTGCTCTTGATTACAGTATGTTGCAATGTGTCTCTGGGACACTAGGTGGTGCTGTGGGTTTTTTTAGGAGACAGCACAGCCAGCAACCTCTATGGTCCTTATGCTAAACTTAGTTGCCTTTGGGGATTGCCTGATTGTTTCCTCAGCGTCCAGACTCTGGTGGGTGGGAATCTTAAGAATCTTTCAGGGGCAGTTCTCACAGTGCCCCCTGACTCCAGTTCCCATTAGGTGTAGGAGTCCCTCAGCCTGTCCCAACAGTGTAGTTCTGATCCCAGCAGGTAGAATTTAGATGGCTGTGCTTTCCTTCTCTGCTAAGACCTTCTTATGATCTTCCCACAATGGCAGCCCCCTGGCTGCTGAGATCTTCTCAGTATGGCTGCCTCCCTACCCACCAAACCTATGGCAAATGCACTCCAACTGGCATTCAAATCTGGTTGCTGTATACTGTTCAAGTCTGCCCACTCTTCCAAGCTTTCCACTCAATGTGCAACTTCCCCCAACAACTGAAAATGCCAGGAAAGCTTCCTTCCATCCTGGACCTCTGTGGGGCCAGCTGATACCAGCTAGTGGCAATCATTTGCCTAATTCATCTGATTTCCACCACTCTGGGTCATATGCTGTATCCAGCTCACCACCTCTCTCTGTGCTACCCTTACTCTGGGTAAGGTCCCACACCAGGTATGGCTGGGTTCTCTTTTTTTTTCTAGTCATTATAGGAGAGCTCAGCTGAATGATCCTTCTGGTCTGCTATCTTGCTCCACCCCTGCAATTTTTAGAAACAATTTTTGTTGATACATAATGCTTGTGTATATTTATGGGGTACATGTGATACTTTGATATGTGATAAATGTGTGATAAGGAAGTCAGAATTTTTAGCATAACCATCACCTCAAACCTTTATCATTTATGCTGAGAAAATTTCATATCTTCCCTTCTAGCTATTTTGAAATAACTTCCCTGATTATAATCTGTCCTCTGCCCCCTTTGCTGTTTTATTCTCTATATGATGTAAGTTCTTTACTATCTTATCCTTAGCTCTCATTTTTCTTTGTCTGACTCCTGACTCCTTAGATATTTCATCTGCTGCAATAGCTTCTTCTCTCACATGGCCCTCTGTAGCTCTGATACCCTCCTTGAGTTAGAGATCTACATGTTTGGCCATTTGAACATTTCATGTGAGTCCCCCAGCCACTGTCTGGCATTTCTCTTTCAGGCAACCAACCCAAATGCTTGGTACACTCTTTGATATCTCTCTTCCATTTATGTATTCTGAAAGAACCATTTACCAAGTTCTCCTTCTCAATTGCCAGTATGATTCTACCTTCAAAATTCCTTGTTTCTCTGAGATCCATGTTGGATAAACAAATAGGAATTGAGGAAAATATATGTTGTCCAATGCAACAGGCAGGAGGTCTGTGGGTCCCTGAGACAGGCCTAGTCTCCTCAGATTTTACTTCAGGGCACTTTTTGCTCTAAGCAGACACACTGGCTCTGTTGGATTGAGAGATCAGAGCATGGGGAGATTAGGTCCTTAGTTGAGGGGGCAGAGTAAAAAGATAGACGGTAGGGGAGCTATAGAGAGAAAACTCCCCCAATCTGTGCAGGGGCTCCTATCACAAGCATGAATGAACCCTATGGACTCACACCAGGGTCACAAATCCAAGCTCCAGCCAGAGAGAGCATAGAGACTTGTAAAACATTCAGAGAAAAACTCTTGGAAAGTGGAGTCTTTTCCAGGGCTGTTTCTGCATCTGTTGAGATGATTATATGGTCTTTTCTACAATGTGGTGGTAATACGTTGGTAAGGATTTTTATATTTATATTTCTGAGTGAAAATGGCCTATAATGTTCTATTCTTAAAATGTCTTTGTCAAGTTTTGATATCAGGGTGATGTTGAACTGGCAATGTTCTCTTTGTTTTAAGAAAGAATTTGTGTAGGCTTGGTATTAGTTCTTCCTTAAATGGTTGATAAAAGTCAACACTGAAGCCATCTGGCTCTGGAGTTTTCCTTATGGACATTTAATTCTAAATTAATTTCTACTTCTTTATAGGTCAATTTTGTTACTATTTGTCTTTCAAGGAATTTATATATTTTATCTAAATTGAATTTATTGGCATGAAGTTTTTCATAACATTCTCTTCCTATGCTTTTAACATCTGTAGGGTCAGTTGTGCTATTTCCTCTTTCTTTCTTGATGTATGTAATATGTCTTCTCTTTTTTTCTTGACCATTCTAACTAGAAGTTTATCAATTTTAAGTGATTTCAAAGAACTAACATTTGGTTTCACTGATTGCTTTCATTGTCTTTTTGCTATTTTATCAATTTCTTATTACTTTCTTTTACTTACTTTGGGTATAATTTGAGCCCATTTTTAGCTTATTAAGCTTATATCATTGATTTAGACCTTTTAACTTGCCAAATAAAAGCATCTAAAGCTATAAATATCCCCATAAATTTTGGCTACTTCTCACAAATTTTGATGTATTGTGTTTTTATTATCATTCTGTCACAAATAATTTCATTATTAGAAATATAGCAGAGTTTATTAGTCAAATGACCAACATGAGTTTCATCAGTAACTGACATGATATAATGAAAAGAACACAGAATTGCTTCTGGGATATTCTTGTCAGAGACGCATAGTCTTTATCCAAACATGAGGAAATGCCAGAAAACTTCATATTAAGAATTACTGCATAAAATATATAGACTGTAGTCTTAAAATATTATAATTCAAGAAACTGTTCCAGAATAAAGGCAACTGAAGAAATATGACAACTAAATGGACTATGTAATTCTGAATTTGATTTAATTTGCTATTGAATGGGAGCTGAGAAATAGATGGTAGTGATGTATCAATATTACTATCAATTGATCTTCAGGGTTTTATTACAGAAAATACACACAAGAGTACTCAGATTAGTGGGGCATCATTGAGGAGCCTAATGTGTAATGTTTCAGAATTATTAACAGAGTGTTCTTTGGATTATACTTGTAATTTTCTGTATTTTTTTCTGAGTTCTTTTGAAAAGAAAATTACTTTCTACCACAAAGGAATAAAACTATTCTGGGAGAAAAGAAACTAGACACAAGAGTTGATACTATAGCATTCCTTTTATATTAAATTCTAGAATGTTCAAAACTGATCTATAGTGGGAAAACAGGCCAGGGATTGCTTTGGGGTAAGGGTGGGGAGAAGACTGACTGACTGAAAAGTGGAGATTACATATTTTTTTTAAAAACAGATGCATTTTATAGTACGAAAATTATATGATAATAAATCTGAATTTAAAAGAAAATGCCTTTCTTCTTGCCCAGAACTTTGTCTCTAACACCATTTTCCCTGAAGAAATCAGAGATCCTTGGAGAAATGGCTCATTTCTGTCTGAGACAGGTTCTAAGGTGAGCCTAGGTCACCTCAATAGAAAGCACAGAAGTTTTCAAATACTAATGCAGTCATGTTAACAAAAACTCAGAGACAGCTTGAAAAAGGACCCACTTGCCATATTAATGACAATTTAAATATCAAAAGTGTAATGATTATGATGGATTGAAATACATTGAATCAGTTAAAGTATGTTAAATTTATAATAGTATTTTAAAAATAAACAGGAAGGCAGGAAATTGTTTATCGCCTTTTGAAGTACTTAATAAAATAACTCCTACTCTGAAAATGGATAACTAAAGGGAATGAATTAAATATTTGTACTGTTTTCAGTAGGAATTGTATTTGAGGATATTCAAGTAGTCTCAGTTGATGATATAAATTATACTTTACTTAAAAATATCAACTAATACATGACACAATTATTTTGAAAAAGCATTTCATAAGCTCTAGATTTTAGTAGTTGGTGTTAAAACCATCATGTGCATAAATGGTAGAGAATTAACTGTACATTCAGGAATATCACATGGAATGTAGTCACAGAGGGAAAATATAACTAAAAAATAGCTCAGACCTTCATCATTCTAATCCAGACATGGGTCAAACAGGTATTATGCATCTTCTGACCATCCACAATCTATTCTAGACAATAATATTTACATATAAGTTCCATAAAATACAGTAGATAGTCACTAGTAATATCAAGAAAATGAGAAATTTGTAAGTAATTGGCTTAGTCCCTCAACAAGTTGAAGTAATTTGAAAAGGGACTTTTCTAGAATAAAAGAATCTTAAGAAACATAAAAACCAGTTGCCATCTATAGCCCTTGATTTAATACTGAAAGCACCAATAAGTGAAATTTTTTAGCTAGGGAAGAAAATTTAAATATGAATACTATATGATTTCAAAGTCTATAAAATAGAAGAGAGATCATTGATTAAAAAAAATTGCAATACAGTATGTGCAGTAATGTCTCATCTTGGTAAAAAAATACAGATACGTAATGTGTATATGTGCATGTGTTTATATGTGTGTACGTATATAGCATATACAGTATTATCTTATTTTGGTTGAAAAATAAATATGTACATATCTCATGTGTATCTACGCATATACATACAAGCATATAAGAATAGCCAGGATGATAAATGACTAATGTATAAAACTTATGATAAATGGGTGGTAAAAATATATTATTTTTATCACATTTTTATCTTTTTAACTTAAAAAATATATACTTACAATGCATGTATCCACTGTTTTTATAATAATAAAAGGATATTTTCTTGAGAAAGTTTTTGGTCTGACCATGCTTCTGCATTTTCTTAGTTTCTGCTTCAGGCCATCACTCAATCTTGCCTAAATATTGCAGAGGACTTCTTTCTTAACCATGACCCACTCCTACAATCCACCCTCCATAGCACTTTGCCTCTCCTTTGTAACTACAATACTACAAGGGAAGTGCCCCTTAGGTGACTCTGATGATCAGTGTGTTTTCACTGGTTCCTGCCTACACTGTAAAATCAACACTTCTCTGCCTGATGTTGTCACCCCCCTCAACATCCACCTGACCCACATCTCTGCACTAGTCTCCCAAAGACAGCATTCTGTTCAGCCCTCCCCTACCCAGACCTCAGCTTTCTTTTCCTTGTGCCTTTGTTCACAGCCCTGCTGGAGCACCAGGCTTGTCTGCTGATATTCCCCTCTTTCCTCCCATGCTCAGGTCCAGCACACGTGTCCACAAAACATTCACACCTTCCGACCAGTAAGTGCTTTCCTCTAAGTTTTGGCAGGATTTTTATACATAATTCTTTATAATTTCTAATAGTGACATTGATGCTAGCTGGATAGCAGAAAAGACCCTCATGAAGGATGGTGCGGGGTCTGGCTGGCCAAGGACCAGGGCTGAGTTTCATGCTGTAAGAGCTGGAGAAGTTCTGAGGATAAGGCAGGCAGGGCAAGTTCAGGGAAAAGGAAACTTAGTCAGCCTTCAGGGTAAACACTATGCTGCTGGCACTTCCTCCAGAGACAGGGCTTTTTCTGCCTGAGCACTCTCATCAACTTGAGCCATCCATCACCTCTTACTTTAAATTTTTGATAAGAAAACATTAAACCAGGTTGGGAGATGGAGCAAGATGGCAGCCAAGTAACAGTTTCTTTGCAGCCGGGCATGGTGAGATTGGAGAGAGAAGACTCCAGGCATCTCTGGTTTCTGGGATCTGCCCAGAAACATCCCTTTGGGCATGCAAGGAGACAGTGAGAAACTTCTGGACCCCAGGAGGAGGGCAAAAGTGGTGGGGAAGTGGTAAGTGGTTGCATTTGGTCTGAGGCTGCAGCAGCTGTAACTACACCAGCGAGATTGTAGATGGGAAAGGCCTTCCCTGTGGGTTGTTTTGTTTTGTTGGCCTTGGCACTTGAATGAATTACCTTGGGAGAACTTGGGAGAGAGTGCGAGTGACTTTAAGCATTGTCCAGGGTCTAGGACTGAGCTGCTGGGCCCGAAAGGAGATAACATTGTTTGGCTGTGGGCTGCGCAGCTGTTGTGGGAGGATTGCCCTGCAGACTCTTCCCCCAGTGTTGTGGAGCTAGGTTTGGGCTGGGAGACCTTGGGCAAGTGATCTAGTGACCGTGAGCAGCACCAAAGCCCCAGACTGAGATGCCAGGAAAGATGGGAGCTTTCGGTGTTTGACAGTAGGAGGACTACCTTGCAGTCTAAGCGTTCAGAGGCATAGAGTGAGGCCAGTTTTGGTGCACTGGATAAGCAGGCAGCCACTTCAGGAGAGATCACAGTGACAAGTGCTTTCCTGAGAAAGCTGCTGCTTAGCCAAGGTTATCAGTTTAAAGTGTCTTTTAAGTGGGCTTAAGAGAGATTCAGGATCTCAAACCTGTGGGGTTTGAGGGCAAAGAAGTCAGCAGAGGCCGCTAGTCTCCATCTCATATAGCCATATCAGCATCGTGATTAACATCTCATGCCCCAGAGGATCACCTGTTGCCCAGACACTATTCAGCAAGATATATACATACTGCTTTTTAAAATTTCAACATTTCCCCCCAGATTTCACTCTTTTTTCTTTTTTTTTCTATCTTTATTTTTCTAGTTTAAATATAACCTTCCATTGTTGCCTTCTTCAATAAGAACTTCATTTTTTCTAGTGTTTCTGCCCCTGTTTTTTGCCCCCCCCATTTTATACTGTAAGGTTTTCTGTTTGTTTTGGTTTGATTTATAGTATTTTTGTCTTTGTTCTCTATTTGGTGGAGGTGGGTACCATGTCTGCTCAGGCTGGCAAAGAGCTGCAGACTTCAAGACAACAACCCAACCCAGCACCTCCAGAGGTTGGGGGTTTTTAAGGTATGGGTAACAGTGCCCTACTGTACCCCTTTATTACTCCTGTCTCCCTCTTTCTGTGCCTCTCTTCTTTTTGTCAATATTCCCTTTTACTCACCCCCTCTCCTTTCTCTTTTTTCTTTTTAAAAAAATTTTTTCTTCCATCTTGCTCTTCAATCATCTCATCCTTTTAGTCCTGTGCCAAAAGGACCCATCAAAACGTTAGGTCAGAGGCACAGTAACTTAAAGAGCAAAAGGAAGTGAAAGTAAAATTAGGGCAAGGAAATAGATAAAAGAAAACACTCATGAGGAAGAATCAACAGAAAAATCCTGGTAACATGAAAAACCAGTCCACAAGGGACCATGAGGTACATACTGCAGAGGATTCTACTTATAAATAAATGTTAGAAATGACAGAAGGAGAATTTAAAATATGGATGATGAAAAAAATTAAGGAAATTGCTGAAAAAGTGGGAAATATCCAAAAGGAAATCTAAAAACAGAAACAAACAAGAGATGAATGAGATGAAGAGTATAGAAAGTATATACAAGAGCTGAAGGAATTGAAGCAGTCAATTAGGGAACTTAAAGACACAATAGAAAGTATCAACAACAGATTAGACCATGCAGAAGAAAGAATCTCAGAGGTAGAGGACAAAGCTCTTGAGATAACTCTGATAGTTAAAGAGGCAGAAAAGAAGAGAGAGAAAGCAGAATGTTCACTGACAGAATTATGGGACTTTATGAAGTGTTCAAACATATGAGTTATAGTTTTTGCAGAAGGGGGAGAAGAATGCCCCAGGGGAATAGAGAATATTATAAATGAAAATTTCCCAAATATCACCAAAGATTCTGACACACTCCTTTCAGAGGGATATTGGACCCCAGGTCACCTCAACTCAAATAGAGCTTCTCCAAGACACATCGTGATGAACCTGTCCAAAGTCAAGACAAAAGAAATGATTTTTCAAGCTGCCAGGAGTAAGCTCCAACTGATCTACAGGGGCAAATCCATCAGGGTGACTACAGACTTCTCTAGTGAAACTTTTCAAGCCAGAAGACAATGGTCATCTACCTCTAAGCTACTTAAACCAAAACCATTTCTAGCCCAGAATTCTATATTCTGCTAAGCTAATTTAGCTTTAAAATTGAAAGCGAAATCAAATATTTTACTGATATGAAAGCACTGAGGAAATTTTCCACAATAAGACCAGCTCTACAGGAAATACTTCAACCTGTTCTGCACACTGACTATCACAATGGACCATCAGCAAAGTAAGCATCCAAAAATTAAAGGACAGAACCCAGCTTCCACAATGATGCAAAAGATAAAACTAAGAAATGGACTTTCACAAAATAAGATGAATAGAATGCTACCACACTTATCAATTATCTCAATAAATGTTAATGGCTTGAATTCCCCACTGAAGAGGCATAGACTGGCTGACTGGATTAAAAAACACAAGCCCAGACATCTTCAAAGGGAAGATAAGGAAGGTGGAGGATGATGGCAGGCAAGAAGGATGTTTAGTTCAGCTCTCTTGGAACAACAGGTGAGAGTGAGTGGGCTAGATCATTCCTGGCATAGAATATTGGTGTGGAGCGGCAGGTCAGGGTGTGCAGTGAGGTGGAAAATTGCTGAACTTGGAGTGTAATTTGGAGCTGCAGAGACTGTCAGGAAGGGTTTTGCCACGGCTGTAGTGGCTGCCAGCAGCAGCAGCGGCAATTGGCCCCACCACGGAGGATTGCAGTTCCGAGTTTGTGAGGAAACTAGGTATTGTGTGGAGAGATTGGTAAAGTGTGGACTCCCAAGGAGAATTAGGTGGCCAGAGTGGGGTGCCATCTGGTGTGGCACAACCGTGGTTAGGTGGCAGGAGAGACACGCAGACAGGAAAGAACACAGATAGGAAGAGGCCATGGATTTGGAATTTGGGACATGGCGGTCACTGTAGGCACCTTTCTGTACAGACCAGGTGCAGCGATTTGAGTCTCACCTGCAGACAGTCATCCTATACTTGGAACTGGCCCAGGATATCCTGCACTTCACAGGAACTGTTGTAGGGAGAATTTGAGAAATCAGCCTGTGAAGATTTTTTGAGATTGGTGGAATCAGCAGTTTGGCAGGGTCTAAGC
>CAUYRH010123548.1:0-41275 GCA_963574655.1 Perodicticus potto
CGGGCTGGATTCGAACCTGCCAGCTCAGGTGTACGTGGCTGGCGCCTTAGCCCGTTGAGCCACAGGCGCCGAGCCTGCTCTATGGTCTCTTAATTAATGGCTAAAATATGCCCATGAAGTAAGTATATTTTTCCATTTTGCAAATGAGGAGATGCAAGCTCAAACAAGTAGGTGAATGAACCAGATTTATATCTATCACTTTCTGACTCCGATGACTAACTTGAATTCTACATCAGGGCTAGTTAGGTAGTATTCAGACACATGATAGGCACCCATGTATATAGGACATGGGAAAATGTTTGAAAACAAAACATGCTGAGGCTCAAACATGCACTTGATAACCACTGTTAATTCACTTAGTTATTTGTTAACATAGTTCAGATTTGTGGTAAACAACTTCCAAGACTGGTCCCAATGATTCTTTGTCCTTGTACTGACATTTTTGTGTTATCCATTTCCACATTAAATAGAGGTGACTTGGATAACCAATAGGATATTATGGAAATGACAACATGTGACTCTTAAGGCTAAGTCATAAACGACATCCTTCGTGGCTTCTCCCTGGCTTTCTCTTGGATCACTCACTTTGGGGGAAACTAGTTGCTATGATGTACATAAGGAAGAAGCCCTTTGGGGAGGCCCAGTGCCAAGAAATTAGAATCTCCTGCCCACATTCATGTGAGTGTGCCATCCTGAAAGTGGATCCTCCAGTCCCCATCAAACCTTCAGAAGACCACAGCCCAGCCAACACCTAAAAAGTCTACTATCTACCTAAGTCACTCCGGAATTCCAGACTCACAGAAATGATGAAATAACAAAGGTTTGTTGTTTGAAGCTGCTCAATTTGGGGTTGGATTGCAACTCAGCAATATATAACTTAATGTGATATATTAGTATGTCAATAATAATGTAACTCAATTGTGTTGAGTAATCAAGTAAGCCTCCACTTAACTTGATGCTTTTCAAAAGAAAAGGTGTGGCCCTCACCATAACTCAGTGAAATTAATAGGGAAAATGTGTTTTCAGAAAACTAATTGTCACTCAGATTTGCTTAAGGCACTTGAGGGCCAAAATTAATAGAAAAGCATTCAGGGGGTGGGGCATGATAATTCACACCGTAATCCTAGCACTCTGAGGATAGGGCAGGTAGATTGCCAGAGCTCAGGAGTTTGAGACCAGTCTGAGCAGAGTGAGACCCTGTCTCTGCTAAAAACAGAAAACAAATCCCAAAAAACTAGCTGAACATTGTGGCCGGTGTCTGTAATCCCAGCTACTCAGGAGGCTGAAGCAAGAGGATCTCCTGAGCCCAAGCGTGTTGGGCTATAATGTGAGCTATAATGACAAGGCATTGTACCCAGGGTGACAGAGTGAGACTGTCTGAATGAAAGAGAGGAAAGGGAGGGAGGGAAGCATTTAGGGGCCTTTTGCAAGGCTTTCTAGTATCCCTCTTAGAAAGTTTGCTTAGGCAGAAAAACCTTGAGAATTGATACAAAATAAAACAAAACTGAAAAAAAAAATCCCAAACAGTCCCTAACTTAACAGTTTCCTCAGAGGCAGGGTTGTAGAGCACTCCCGCTCCTCCAATCCTCCCGACCCCTTCTGGTTCTCATAGCTCACAAAGGTTTATGGTCTTGGAACTGGCCCAAAATTGTAGGTAGTCATCAATTTTGAGAACATTCATATATTCTGAACAGTGAAACTGTTAATGGTTATGGTGTTTATAGCTTGGGTTTAAATAGGAAACTAATAAAGAGAAAATCTCTTGATAAGGTGTTCAAACCTCAGCCAATGGGGGGTTTTCATGTTGCACAGCAAGGCTCTGCCTACATCATTAGGCCCTGGGTCCATTCTCAAAACACAGATTCCAGAAGTTAAAACTAACAGCGCTAATGTGTTTCTCATAGAGCCAATATCAAGGTGCTACTCACAGACAATCGTGAATAAGTGAGTGAGTGCGTGGGTGAGTGGCTGAGTGTGCTTTTTGTGAGGGATAGTTGTATAGAGTTCGTTTTGGTTTCCTGTTTACTTTGAAAGAACAAGCAGAATCTCTGGGGCCAAAACTGCTCTCTCAGAAACCTCAGTTGATGACCTTGGCTTGAATTGGGGCAAACCCTTGCATATGAGGCCCTCTCTTTGCACCAGAGGCAGTAAAGTTGTAATATATTTGACCTTTTAGGAGCAGTCCTCTATCTGCAGCAGAGAACTTGGCAGAGAGGCAGCCTGAGTTTGTTTCTTAGAAGTAATACACATTAAAGGCTAGAATGGACCACAGAGCACATACCCATCTGCACGCAATGTTGCTACAGGTGTAGGATGTTGTGGTTTCTAACATTTTACATGTGTTCTCTAAACAATACCTCGAGTGTCTTTTTGGTTTCTGGCCTGTGTGGTTTCCTGCATTTCCGGCAGCTGATCCTATGTAGAAAAGCAGCTGCCTGCAAAGTATTACTGAAAATTATGTATGAAGACACAACATGCAGAGAATGGTGCTGGCTCTGAAAGAGCTCACCCTGAGCTTGGAGCAGGATGCAGCCTGGAGCACTTGTCTGAGAAGCTGGAATACCACAGTGTTATTGACAGCCAGGCCCCAGCAGCTTCCCAGCTGCCCTAAGCAGGAGTTCCTCCTATTCCTGAGCTTTGCCAGGTAACAGAAATCTGAATTAGAAATAGGGAGTATCTGCAGGACTGGGTATGAAAAAAAAAAAAAAGAAAGGCAAAAAAAACAGGAGCAGCCTGAGAGTTAAGAGAAGGCCCCCATTACGTAAGAGCTCTTGTTAGACTCCACAGCAAGCAGGGAGTGTTGAGAGGGTTTTTTGTGTAAATTATCCTGAAACCTGAGTTGTCACAGGAATATAACAAAGTGGACAAATGCCCAGGGCATGGAGCTTAAGACACCACATGGCCAGGAAGTACTTTAAAAAGCAAGCTCATAGACAACCTCAAGGACTATCTACATACAGTCATTTTGGTTTTTTTGACACAGAGTATCACCCTGTCACCCTCAGTAGAGTGTTGTGGTGTCACAGCTCACAGCAACCTCAAATTCTTGGGCTCAAGAGATTCTTTTGCTTCAGCCTGCCAAGCAACCAGGACTATAGGCGCCTGCCACAATGCCTGGCCTTTTTTTTTTTTTTTTTTTTTTGGAGACAGGATCTTATTTTTGCTCAGGCTGCTCTGGAACTCCCCCTGAGCTCAGGCAATCCACCACCCAGCCTCCCAGAGTGGATTACAGGTGTGAGCCACCAAGCCTGACCCTACAGTCATTTATGAAGATGTTCATCTCATGCCTATCAGACTAAGGGTCCTCCCTGACCCCCTCCCACAAACACCCTCTTGACACTATACAGGATTCTTTCCTGTTTGTGACATTTGTTCAGACCTCGTTTTCCCTACATAACAGCATTGAGGGGTATGTGTATGTATGAGCAGGTAATTAGAAAGCTCTTCGTGTAAACTCCCCTAATAATTGACCCTGTTGGGAGCTCTTAGCTTTAAAACTTAAAAATCTTCTCTTTTTCTTTTTCCCTAAAAAAAAAAGTGATGGAAATGGGAGATGGATTAAAGCAATTCCTTGTAGGGATGTGTTTATCCACTTGGCTTCTGAGAAAAGTGACCTGGCAGAATTCTAGTCCCTGTCCCCATAGGCTGGGCAGTCCTTAATGGACTAAAGAAGTATGTGCTTCCCCTTTGTGTCCCAGTGTTGGGAAGGAGACCTGGGAAAGAAGAGGTCAAAAAGGGCAGTTTGGAGGGGCAAGCCCATGCCTGCGCCATGGGACAGGGAGTGGGCTTCTCGGAGTTTCATGCCCTCCTCTTCCATCCAAGTTAGGGCCTTTTCTCCTTTTTGTAGCATCTCCATTACTACTCAGTAAACAGCTGCAGGTGAATAGGGTGAGGTGACAAAGTGAGAGGCTGAAACGTTCCCTAAGACTCGGGTTGTGAGCATGGGCCTGAGGGCATAGGATTTGGATTTCATTAGAACTTTGAGCCATAATATGGCAGTCGTATGAATTAAGAACTCAACCTCCAGGTGCAATAGTAGAGAGAACTGATAGAGGCATTATTCTCCTTTTAATTTAGCAGCTTATAGTAGACCCTAGACTTTATGCATTTTCTCTGTAGAACACTAGTTCTATTTTGTTTCTTCAGAAAATACATTAAATTATTTCGTGTATGTCCAGTTAAAGATAGCTGGACATATATACACATTTACCTACACTCCCTCCAGAAAGGCCACTGAAGTGATAAAGGGATTAAACAAACAAAAAACAAAAGGTAAACAAAGAAAAGAGGAGGAACAGTAACATTTTAGAAGTTAAAAGACATTTGGAAGAATTGTCATGACTTAGCAGACCTAAAAAAATAGGAAAAGCTAAGAGGCAATCTGATGTATAGCACAGAATCCCCAAAAGGTCCAGAAATTGGCAACACCAGTTACCTCTAAAAGGTGGGCATTGGTTGAGACTGGGCCAGGCATAGGGGCTCACATCTGTAATCCTAGCACTCTAGGAGGTTGAGGTAGGGAAAGTGCTTGAGGTAAAGAGTTGGAGACTAATCTGTGACCCTATCTAAAAAAAATAGAAAAATTAGTTAAGTGTGGTGGCATATGTCTGTAGCTCCAGCTTCTGGGGAGGCTGCAGCACTTGAGCTTAGGAGTTTGAGGTTGCAGTGAGCTATGATGACACCACTGCACTCTAGCCAGGGTAACAGAATGAAACTCTGTCTGAAGAAAAAAAGAGAGAGAGAGAGAGAGAAACTAGATATATAAGAAAACACTTAGCAGACTAGCCCAGGACATCTCTCATCTGAAGAACAAAAGTTCTAGAAAAGAACAAACAAAACAGATGGGAGTGATTATTAAATAGCTTATGAAAGTCAAAAGAGCTGAAGGCCCCACCAGATGCAAGCCACCCTGGATAAAAATAGAGCTACACCTAGGCTCACTGTTGTGAAATTTTACCACTTTAGGAATCACAATAGCATCTTCTCAATAGTAATACTACAAAATAGGAAGGCCAAGAAGAAATGTTTTCCCATCTTGAGGGGAAATTATTTCCAACCTAGAACTCCATGCCCAGCCCCCTCACTAATCAGGTGGAGGCATAGAAATGCACGTTCTCAAAATATTTACCACCATCTACCCTGTCTCAGAAAGGTACCAGGGGATGAGTTCCACCAAAATAAGTGACCAAATCAAGAAAGAGGAAAACATGAGGTCCAGGAATCCTGGACAGAGAATTCTACACAATACAGGGGCTAAGATAACCCTCGTGATTGATGGTGAAGGGAAATTCCAAGGCAGAAATGTGTACCAGGCTAGGGATCAAATAATCCAGGTCAGGGCAGCTCAGAAGGCACTCAGTAACTCTGACAAGATACCATCACATTTTTGGGCATATCGAGAGAGCACATTTCCATACCTGGGACAAAGTTTAAAGTTTATTCATCAATAAGTATATGGAAAACCAAGCAAATGGTTTAGAAAAAAAAGGACAATTATTAATACTGGGGAAAATGGTCTAAGTTGTACAGAAAAGGAAAAGCAATCGTACCACATTGCTCAGCTCTCAGTAGCTTTTTTTTTTTTTTTTTTTTTTTTGTGGGAGAGTTTCATTTTGTCACCCTCGGTAGAAGGCTATGGCATCACAGCTCACAGCAACCTCCAACTCCTGGGCTTAAGCGATCCTCTTGCCTCAGCCTCTTGAGTAGCTGGGACTACAGGTGCCTACCACAATGCCCGGCTATTTTTTGTTACAATTCTCATTGCTGTTTTAGCTGATCGGGGCCGGGTTCCAACCTGCCACCCTTAGTACAGGCACCATCCCTGTCAGTAGCTTTTAAATGGCCACAAAATGGGAACACACATATCAATCTAACTATTTGGGAGTGTGAAGACGAAGGGGGATATAAGTGTGAGTGTTGGAGGGGATGAGAAAGAAAGTCAAATCCTTATCTTCCCTAGTCATATGGGTTGGTGGGATCTTTCAAAGTAAGAAGTCAAGAGATAATGTTTAAAAGTGAAAATTCAGAAAGTAACAATAAGAGCATATGATTTAGAGATATGAATATAAGCACCAAGATAATTGCTTGGAAAAGTCAAGTAGGTTTGCCTTCAGAGAATAAGAAGTAGCAAAGGCAAGGGCTAGAGACTTCTGTCATACTAGCCGTATACAACTGTCCCTTTACATATGTGCACATAACACTTTGATAAAAGTAAAAACTATGTAAAACGTTGCATCATCACAGGGCTTCTGCTTGGCACACACTTGACTACTTGGTATTATGCACAGCTCAATAGGTGCTGCTTTCCAAAGGACTTGGTGGTCCCATGTATCCATTTGTTTTAGTTCTAGTGTGAAACTCATGCGATTTTCCTGATTTCCTGATTCATTATGATGCTTCTCCCAACCCTCTGCAAGACAAGACTAATTACTTAGAGGTAAAGCTGGAAGACACAACAGGCAATCTGTTTTCAGGATGATGATGAGGTAGCCAAAACAAAGGCCTCTTCAGCAAAAGACAAAAGGCAGAACAAACCCAAAAAAGTGCAGCAACGCAGCTTACAGTTTCACAATCTGAAAGGCTAGGAACTCTTACTTTCTCTTTTTTTTTTTTTTTTTTTTTGAGACAGAGCCTCAAACTGTCACCCTGGATAGAGTGCTGTGGCATCACAGCTCACAGCAACCTCCAACTCCTGGGCTTAAGCGAGTCTCCTGCCTCCGCCTCCCAAGTAGCTGGGACTACAGGCGCCCGCCACAACGCCTGGCCAATTTTTGGTTGCAGCCGTCGTTGTTTGGCGGGCCTGGTCTGGATAGAACCCGCCAGCTCAGGTGTACGTGGCTGGCACCTTAACCCATTGAGCTACAGGCACCGAGCCTCTTACTTTCCACATTATGAAAATTTGCACATTTAGTGATCTCACCCTCAAAGCCATACTGACAATTTGGACTATTTTTGAATTTTTCAATCATTTTCAACTGATTTCAGGATTCCAAAATAGTTCACCTGAAAGCACAGTCCCCATGAAGTTTTCTGGTGTGAGTTACAGTACAGCTCAGACATAAAACAGTCCAGATGACCATGTGGTTAAGGCTCTCAGAATGGATGTTCCAGACTTGTTTCTGGTTCTTCTGTGAGAAGCAGCTACTGAAAAACTTTCCCAAGGAAATGAGACTCCCCAGGAAGTGGCAGAAGCAGGATAACCCAAAGAAGTATCGCAAGTTAGAAAGAAGGACTTGGGGTAAGTTGAGGAAGGATTTTCTTTTTCCTTGAAAGAGAAAAGATTAAAGAGAAGACACAAAAGAGAACTAGAAGAAAATCTTAACCTTTCTGTTAAGAGATTTTGAAGGTGAGGTGGGAGGATTGCTTGATCTCAGCAAGTTCGAGACCATCCTGAGCAAAAGCGAGACCCCATCTCTACTAAAAATAGAAAAACCAGCTGGGCGTCATGGTGGACACCTGTAGTCCCAGTTGCTCAGGAGACTGAGGTAAGAGGAGTGCTTGAGCCCAAGAGTTTGAGGTTTCTGTGAGCTATGATGTCTCCACAGCACTCTACCAAGGGCCACAGAGTGAAACTCTGTCTCAAAAAAAGAGAAAAGACTTTGAAGATAAACTTTAGAGGTAAACTTTATTCTATTTTTCAAATAAATTTACAACCTGCCTTCTCCACAGAATCTTCTTGATATCAATTTTGTGCAAGACAGTGTGCTATAGAGGATAAAAAATGAATTAGAAAGGGACTCACCTAAGAATTATACCAGACCTGGAAGTCCTATAACTCCTTATCTGTAAGAATAGATTTTCTTTCGATGTCTAGTTTGGGTAATTACTCTCTCATAGTGTGTACTTTGCACGAGCTTCTCCATCACAGTTGTCTTCTCTGGGCTGTAAAATTCAGTTTGATACTGGGAACATTGACAACTCTTATTAAGTTAGACTATTGTTGATTTTGGAGATGATGAAAATGGTTAGAATAATGAAAGACAATATTCCCACATGTACTAAATAAAAATATAAAGTTGTTATTTTTTCAACTCTCCCCATATGATATTCTTGATCCATTTAAACTAGCTTGTAGGATCATTTCTATGGACCAGACTAATTTCTCCTATGTGACGTTACTCCATGTGCTGTTACATGATTGGGAGAATTTAGATGATCACTTGAAGTTAGAAGGCTACGGAACAGTTCCCTCTATCTGTTAAAATGAATTTTTACACATTTATTTTTTAATCAAGTGGTTAGATAACCCCTAAGAAATATAAGCCCAATGTGTAAATAAACCTAAAACTAGCTATTCTGTAGCTGATGGTCCAAACTGGTCCTCGGTAGGGACACAGCACAGTACTGTGCTATCTCAGAATCTAACACACAAAAGCAAAACCTATGACCCTGTGGGCCAGATTTTTCTGTACGTCTATCTTCCCAAGACTTCTCTAATTTTGAACCCTGATTGGCAGCAGTGTAGAGAGAAAGTACCCCAGCTCATTTGTCTATAAATGCCAAGTGAAATCAAAAGCAGAAACTGAGGCTGGGATATTGCCAGTGAAACCATGTTAGTGCAGGGGAAGGAAGGGTTTCCTTCGTGTGCTAGTGAAGAAATGTCCGTCTGTCCATCTCCAATGAATGCTGTGCTCATCCCTGGTGTTGTCAGTGCAAACTCAATCTGCCCCATGTCCAAGTTATAAATGCAAGATTACTACACCAGTGGGCTTAGAGCTCAGACTGAGGCCTCAGCTTCCAGGCCACAGTCAAAGCTGGGGTTTTACATTACAAGAGACCAGGGTCTATCCTCCAGGGTCTGTCCTATCCTTTCTACGCAGGGTTCAAACATAGGTTTTTTTCTGCTTGAATGCAGATGAGTATTACTCTGAACTTTTCAGACAAAATTTGTCAAGTGACTTACATTTTTAATTCACACAATAAAGGTTTGCACTACAAACTATTGGAGCCAGAAAAAAATCTAAGAAAATAGCATCTGTGCTTGCGAATAATTCAGCATTAATTCCAATTTAAAACTTTAAGCTGTTCCTTCCAATCTCTAGTTTCTAACTTCATTTTGTTCATTAGTCTGAGAGATACTCTAATGTTTCTAACTTCCAGGGCTGTTTCTGAAGGACTGAACATGTTGTTTTCACAGTTTCTTCCGAGGTGGCTATGAAAGTAAGCTAGGTTTTGTACTCGCCCCGAAGCTGATGTGTTGGGGGCTCACTTGTGCTCAGCAAGGAAGGCCTGTGTGAGATATTCTGCTGACATGTAGAATAATCTGATGTTAAAGTTTAACAGCTACCAGAAAAAAGTTTTATTGAGTGTTAACAGCAGGGCTGTGGGGTCGTACTCTCAGAAAGGAATTTTTTTAAAACACACAGTAGGAAGCTCACAGGAAGTTCTTCAGCGGGATCCAGCAGTAGGAACACTGACTTGCTCAGGAAACAGGCTGGACGCTTGGGCGGAGGCATCCAGAACAGGGCTCCTACCAGGGCCCACAGCAACACCGGCTGCACAGCATGGCTGGTTTGGCTTAGGAAAAGCTCCTGAAAATCCACAGTTAATATTTAAGTGAACTCGTGTTACTTGATGATGGACGCGCTTTTGCACAGGTGTTATTTCTCCCAGTCACACCCAACCTGGCACTTCCCAGACAAGCTGAGGAGTTGGAGAAGACCATTGACCTTTCCACTCCATTTCTGCAAAACAAAGATCAAATTGTTAGGAGACATTGTCTGCAGTGGTCCTTCATCTCCCTTTCTTTGTGGTCTGCTTTGGTAGTTTGCCTCATTTTCATGCATGCAATTATTCATTCATTCGACAAGCATCTGTTATATTCCAGACTCCATTCCAGGACTGGGCATCCAGTAGACATCAAAACACGCTCAAACTCCCATCCTCGTGGTGTTCATTACTCTGGTGGCATGGACTCAGAATGTCAGAGCTACAGCCCATGGCATTCAGAAGTTACAAACTCAAATGGCCACAGAGGCCACAGTGGGAGTGAAAACACATAATAGTTTTACACTTGATCTTCGCCAAAAGGCCAAGATTGACACAAAGGTTTTAGGAAGGTGTTTAGGCCAAAAGTGTTATCTGCAACGATGGTGGTAACTGTCAAAAGCTAGAGAGTGTGAGTCCCCAAAGGCATCCAAATATAGTTTTTTCTAGAATACTATGCAGTAAAAAGCAAACATCTTTGAGTGCCAGAGGCCTCCCATAGCTGCTATTCAACTCTCAAGTGTCCTCAGGCCAGAATTCAAGGCCCAGAACAGACATGTGCCTTGCTCAATACACCCAGACAGAGGATAAGCTAAAGCTAGAACTCAGCCGTCCTGGCCCTGACCCTCTGCTTTTTTACTATGCTGCACTCCATATGGTCAGCTCCTTGAGGCATCTCAGAAAGTTATGAGTGTTTGACATGATCTTGGTGAACAACCCATTCATTCTCTTAACAATTATTTATAAAGCTCTATCATGTGCCAAACACTGAGGAAAGCTTAACTGTATTGAACAAGTCCAATGTCAGAAATGGGCCTTAACCTCCCACAGCTTAGGAGCAGATTGCTTCAGCAATCTAGATGTATAATTAGTAGGAAACAATAAATTCCTTTATTCCCTCTTGAGCACTTCCCAGGCAGTAGTTAGGTCTCTCCTAGACCCAGAAACATACATGCGCTCAACATGGACAAAAAATAAACTTAATGTTACATAATTAATGTCATGTGTCCTTTAAAATTAACCCAGCCCAACAACTGATATAAAAGGATTACTGTGGAATAGTGACTGGGTACACAGAAAGTGCTCCATACATCGCTATTGACTGAGTGTCCACACATTATGCAATCTCAGTTGCTGGGCAAATACATGACTTTTTTCCACATTTGGCTACTTTGAAAAAGGCTCAAGAGTGGTGTAGTCAAGTGCTAGGGCTGGCCATTCATTGCACAAATATTGCTGCAGTGCCTATTCACCATGTGGGAGACTCTGATGGCGTATATACGTAAGTGGCATGGCGTTCAAGAATCAGTGTTTATGAACTGAAGGTAAATTGAAAACTATTTTTTCTGAGTATTTTCCAGAAGAATAGTAGAATCTTTTGAAAAGTAGCCCAGCTTAGGTCTCCTACATCAACAATTCAGTTTGTACTCCCTGCCACAGGTGGAGAAATGGCCAAAGGTGTTATCTGCACTGATTCCTGCACTGGCTAATGGTTTGGCTGGATAGGTCAGGGACATGGAAGGAACACAACTGGAAAACTAGTGCCAAGGACATCTGGGTAAGAGGTATGTAGATAAACTTCTCTGAGTGGGCACAGAGCGTAAAGATATGTGTATTCCATATGAATGCCCACAGAAGAGTACCCTTAGGTGGATATAGATGATCCATTCTGTGGGCCTTCTATATCCACTCTTCTCATTGCCTAACGGGCTTGTGAATAAAGTGGCTATGGTGACAGTGATGGAGGTTATAGCATGGGCTTAGCACCATGGACTTCACTCATCAATGCTTATTCAGCTATTACCACTACTGCCTATGTAATCTGCCAGCAGCCTTTGAGCTCCTAACAGGTGTTTGGCACAGTTCCCAGAGAGATAAGCCAGGTACTTGTGGACAAGTTGATTCTATTGGGCTATTTCCATAATGGAAGGAGCAGGACTTTGTTCTTACTAGAAAGAACAATTATTCTTTCTGCCTTCCTTGCCATTGATGTTTCCACCTAAACTATCACCTATGAACTTATAGAATGCCTTATCCACTGTCACGGTATTCTACATAGCATTGTTTCTAATCAAGGAATTCATTTCATAGCAAATGAAGTTGCAGCAATGGGCCCATGCTCATGGAATTCACTGGTCTTACCATGTTCTCCCATCATTTTGAAGCACCTGATTTGATGGAATAGTGGAAGTGCCTTTCAAAGGCTGTTATGGTGACAGCTAAGTAACAATACCTTGCAGTGTGTATAGGACACAGTATATAATAATATGTGCTCTAAACCAATGTCCAATATATAGTGACTTTTCTCTCATTGCCAAGATTCATATGTCTGGGAATTAAAGGGGAGAAATGGGAGATGTTCTTTGCACTATCATGCTTAGTGATTTGTTAGCAAAAATTTTATTCTCATCCTTGCAACTTTGGGCTCTGTTGGTTTAGGAGTTTTTTTGTTTCAAAAGGAATAAAAGGTAAAAAATTCTTCCACCAAAGTACACAAAAATGATTGCACTGAACTGTCTGGGGAGCCTGGTTCTGGCAGACATGGTAAGTTGGAATTACTATACAACGGGGCTAAGAAATAATACATCTGGGGTGCACCAGGTCCTCTAGGGCACCTCTTACTGTCCCTATGTGCTAGGCTTAAAGTCAATGGAAAATTACAATAACCCAATTCAGGCAGGACCACCGATGACCCAAACCTCTCAGGGAACCATGAGCAGCTACATTGCTTGCTTAGGGCACAGCGAATATGAAATGGGTAGTGGAAGAAAGTAATAACAAATATCAGAAGTGACAATGTGGCCACTGTATAAATGAGGATTCTAGTAATGTAATGTTTCTTCCCTTTTCCAGTATTTATATAATTGGACCAGGGTGCCAAAAACATGTATATACATTTAGAGACCTCATCTATGTATTACTTTTTGAAGTTGAATTCAGTTATGGTAACAATACGTAGTACAACATTCACTCAAAAGATGGCATTAATCAAATAGTTGATTGTCCCCATGACAATCAAGTCCCCAAATAATCAAGTGTCCCCATGCAACAGGCAAGACAGTTGAAGAAAATGGCAGAAGCACGGTTGTTGTTTAAAGAGCACAAGACCATTTTGAAATGGCATTTGAAATTCTAGAACAGTGTGGAAGTACAATGGCACTAGAGGCATGAGTCCGAACCTCCAACACACCTAACAACTGCACACATTCGTGATAAGTGTGAGACGCACGGAGCTGTGTGTGATGTGCACCGGAAGATCTGGAGGCCCTGTACAGCAACAAGTCCTGGGCTTCTGCTGCGGTGTTGGGGTAGTTTACACACTTGTCACAAAAGTCTACCAAACAGTGTGCATGTGACAGGAGTCAATAGAGCAAGTGTACAACATATTCTTAACACAGCAAAATGGAAAGTTTTCATCCCAAGATCATGACATGCACCACGACGTGAGAGCTGACCTCCATGAGAATTTGCCAGGACAGTGGATAGGACGAAGAGGTGCAGCTGAGTCTCCTCCAGGTTCTCCTGACTGAACGCCCCTAGACTTCCACCTGTGGAGAACCTTAAAGGATGTGGCATATATAGAAAACTGGCTACATGGGCAGTAGTTCAGGAAGAAATGGAAACGGCATGCACAGTGATACAGGTGGACACTTTGGTCAGTGTTGCTCAAACGTAGTTGGCCATGATCAGAAGTGTCTGGATGCTGACAGGAACCACTCTGAACACATCTTGCAATTGCACATGTGACTTGTATTCCTCTTTTGTTATCAGTATACTGAGTATATACTCAATACTATATAGTGAGTATTACAATTTTAATACAAAGATTTCCTTTCTTAAAATGTGTATATCTTTTTGGCACCCTCTATGTATATATTAAACAAATATTTTCTGTTTTTTCCTCGGATATTGGAAGAGGATTGTAAATCAACTAGAAGTATAATAGACCTCACCAAATACAAACAAGAGCCTTTATATCCTCTTCCAGGGAAAGACTTAGTGTGTTTTTGGTTGTGTGTGTGATGGTTGTACCATGTCAGAGGAAGCATGATTTTGTTATGGTTTTTATTTGGAGATAAAATATGGCTTAAGGAGCTGTGACTAGTGTAAGTTGACAAGGAGTTAACTGTGGTGGCTTTGTAATGTGTCAATGTGGCTAAACTGAATTATGTTTCCTGGAATTTCATTCCCTGTATGATTCCAGCTAGGATGGGTCACAAGAGAGATTCTCGTATGAGATTTGGAAGGCCCGGGAGAAGCAGCAGCTGTCATTGCTGATTCTCTGGTTCATTCTATTGGTGTGCTGCAGCAGCCAGGCCTGCAACTGCCCCCCCCCCCAATCCTCCTCCAGCTTCTCTAATTCCTGGGCCAGGGATGTGGCCAAGATCTGTGATGAAGGATGTCAACTTCTGCCATCACTCATGCCACTAATTCAGAAGCAGCCCAAACTACCACCTGGTGCTTTGGGGCTCCACCTTATCCTTGCTCTACTCCACCTGGCACCCACCTTCTCTTCCTACCTGCAAGCTTCAAACTGTCTGCCTACAGACTTCGAATTCTGTATCAGTCATCAAGACAACAGGGACTTCTTAGCCAGCTCCCACAATTGCTTAAGATCAAAGCTCTATAACAAATCCCTTATCAGATAGATACCCCCTTATACTCTTGCTTCTCTGATTGAACCTTGACTCACACAGTGGCCTAAAGAATAGGGGAATTTATTTCCCTTACATAAATCAGTTCAAAGACAATCAATCCAGGTAGGAAGGATGGCTCTGCTCCATATGGACATTCAGGGATACACGTTCCTTTCATTGTATCATGCCACTACCCTGGGGCATTGTCATCACCCACATGGTCCAAGCTGAGTCTCCACACCTAAATTCCAAACAGCAGGAATGGGCAAGTGGGAATGGAAGAAGTACATCCAACATCTAAGGCCCAGCCTGGGAAGGGACACATGACGTTTCTATTCCCATTCTGTACATGAGAACCTCATCACATGGCCTCATCCAACTCCAAGAAAAACGGAAAACCAGAGCTAATGAGGCAGCCACTGCCTATATGTGATAAAGGTACCGCCCCTACCATGCAGATAGGCTGGGTTGGCTAGTGTGAATATTTTGTATATAGTATAAATATTATATAACTATGTATATTTCTATTTATAGAATAATAGTTATACAATTATAGTTAAATAATATATTATAATTAGTTACATAATATTGACATTACATAATACTATTCACATTATTAAAACTAGCCTATATGTGTGATCTATAACTATGTATTATATATAATACACATATTAGCATATATAACTATACATAATTATACACAATACATATAATATTATATAATATAAGACTGACTCCAGGCCCCCCAAATAGCATCCAAGACCACTAAAAATGAGCTGAGTTACTCTGTAAACCGAAGCCAGGAGCAGCCTAGTGCTATGAAAAATTGAATTGAATGCTTCCAGATTTGAGAGTTTTTGTGCCAATAAATAAATAAATAAACTACTACTGTAACAACAAACTCCAGGAACTTTCCCAACTAAAAATCATAATTGATTACAAGCTGTTGCCTCTAGTATTGAGTTACATTTTGCTTACCAACTCAATGCCTCAGTAGTTAAAATGATTTTGTTTGAGATTCACATGGATTAAATAGCCTAGAACACATCCACCCTAGACTTAATCTAAAAGAGAGGAGATTTGGTTCAAATCTCAGCATGTCAGGAAATGTTTTCTCCAATTAAGTAATCTTATTTTAGAGTTAACTCTGTGCCAAGAAAATAAACAATATATCTTTCATGAACACATCCACTCTGTTGTATAAAAACTTTTATTTTCTGGGAGGCTGCTCTTGGAATTTGTACATATAATGAGATCAGACCTGGAAAAATCCTGTTTTCTTTAGCATTTAATGGCTTTAGAAACTATAAGGGAGCCTTGTGACACAGTATAATGACAGAGCTCTATGAACAAGTGAATATCAAAGATCTACAGATAATCTCTTTCTCCTCCCCAGGTCCCCCAAAATACAAGAATACTGCACGAAGTATAGTGGGATGTTTCCACTCAGTCTTGAGCTGCGTAAAAATGAGCTGCAAGAGAATCTGTTGCCAATCACAGACCAAAAGCTGTTCTGCTTTCAACACATTTTAAGGGATTAGGCATTATGGATATGTACTTGCAAGATCAAGTTGCAGTAAGGGAAGTCAGGAAAAACACTTACAATCCAAGTGTCTGGCTGTCTGAAGGGCGGCACTGGAGAAGGTAGGATGCAACAGGACTCCTTGGAGGTCTCTGTGCCCCACCCGGAGGACAGCTCTGGATGGAGGCCTGGAGCAGCAGCAGTTGAGTTCTCCTGCTCCTTCTCCTTTATCCCAGCACCCCTCTCATGCTCCAGCAATACCCAGTGACTCCATTTCCTCGGGCCCTCAATGCTGCCTGTCACCTTCACGCTGTTCTAGACACCGTTTTGCACTGTAGACACTCTTTGTTGTCCCTCAAGACCCAACTCCAACAGCACTGCTTCCACAAAACGCAGTAAATTACTTTCTTCTATTTTTGTTCCTCACTCTCTCCCCCGTTGGTGAGCTTTTTAAAAGCAAGAACCCTTATTGATATTGTGTATCTCACATTCCTGTTGCCTAACGCATATCCAGGCTCATGGTGGGTACATGAGATGTTTATGAAATGTGTTTATGAAATGAACAAGCTGATATTAAATCTAAAAACAGTAGGACCTGAAATCTTACCTATTAGCCAACTTGCGGTTCCCCTGCTGGCATAGGAAAGAGCCAGCCCCATAGTTACTGGGAAAGGAGGGAAGAGAAATTGCCCTGATCTCCTTTCTCATTCTCTCTCCAATCTGGATCTGGGGCCACCGAGACCAATAATGAGCTTCCAGTTGCCAAAGGAGTTGTGCCCCTTGTTGCTCCTTGATTGCTATTGAATGCACTGATAGACATTTGCTGATAGAAGTTTCAGCTCCTCTACCTGTAGATGTACAGAGGTACATTCCCTTCGGGCACTTAGAAGCATACCTGGGCAAACACCTGGGTGATGTAGCAGCACAGAGGAAAACTTTCCCAGACCTGCCTGGAAGATCTTCAATCTCTTTAGAAGTAAGAGTTGGCTTTACTCTGCCTAGCTTTTGCAAACCTGGACTGTAGATGGGAAACTGGGACAGAAGGGTCCAGCCATAACAAACTCATATGTCCAGGTCTATCACTCCCAGCACTGGCTGCACAGGCCTTTCCAAGAGGCAGTGAGCAATATGAAGAGCCACGAGCCCTGTGGCAGGGGTCAGCAGAAGTGCATCTGAGTCCTGGCTCTGCCTCTGTTTCTTTGACCTTCCACCATCCTCTTCATTTCCTTTTTCCTCAGTTTTTCTACCTTTTGATGGGGGTTACAATACCTACCTGATCATTTTACCATGTAGTGCTAAGCTTTAAAAAAAGTCAGTCTCCATAAAATTGTTTATAAATTTAAAAGTGCCATACCTAGGTGAGTCTCAGGGGCTCATGCCTATACTCCTAGCAGTCTGGGAGGCCAAGGCAGGTGACTTTCTTGAGCTCAGGAGTTCAAGACCAGCCTAAGTGAGGGTCTCAAAAACTAGCCGGTGTTGTGGTGGGTGCCTGTAGCTACTGGGGAAGGTGAGGCAAGAGAATCACTTAAACCCAAGAGTTTGAGGTTGCTGTGAGCTATGATGCCACAGCACTCTACCGAGGGCGACAAAGTGAGACTCTCCTTCAAAAAAATAAATAAATAAAAATTTTAAAGTAACAAAAAAATAAAAGCGCCATACCAATACCTGGCTTGGCTGCCTCGACTCCCACCTGGACTTTTCACTAGTGCACAAACAGGCCCAGTCACCCACGAAGCAATCTCCCCATTAAAATTCTGAGTCTTGGTTCCATCAGCAATGATGTTCTGTGGATATCAGGTGCCGCTGATGTGGTGTGAGAAGGTGGGCACATCTCCGTGATGTTCTTTCCAGAACCCAAATCTCAGTCTAACCATGAGGAAAAACATCAGACAAACCCAAACTGGGAGACCTTGTGCAGCAGATCTGGCCAGTACTTCTCAAGACTGTCAAGGTCATGACAACAAGCAACGTCTGAGACGCTGTCACCTATCAGAGGACTCTGGGGAGACAAAACAACTAAACACAATGTGTTTGCCTCAACTGGATTCTGGAACAGAACAGAAAATTTTCCACATTAATGGAAAAATTGGTGTCTGTTCCAAAAACAAAGGGAGCACAGGTAACAGTAATGTGCCAATGTGGGTTTCTTAGCTTTGGCAAACGTACCATGGAAATGTAAGGTACAAAGGTAAAGCAAGTGAGGGATATGTGGGGGGTCCTCTGTACTATTTTTAGAACTTTTGGTACATCTATATTAATTTCCCCAAAAATTACTTAAAAATATTCTACTTCCCTTTCAAGCCTTATCCAAATATCATCTCCCTTGTGAGGCCTTATTGAACCCAGCTCCTAGCTCTGACCTCTCTTTCTTCCCAACCCTCACAGCCCTTTGCTTCCTCCTTAAATAGCATCTGCATGTTATAATCATTTGTGTACTGTTCAACCCCCACCTACATAGCCTGATATGTGAGCAACTTGAAGGTGACTGCTTTTTTAATCCCAAGGGCCTATCAGAGTTCCTGACACATGATAAATATTTCATATGTGTTTATGAATGGATGGATGGATGGATAAATTGCAGCAGCCGGCACTGTCAAAGCGTAGGATGGCTGCAGCCTGTTTATTCTATCCAGGCTTAGCTAGACATTTTCCCAAAATAGAATTTATTCTGTAGGCAAAGGCGATGTCTGCTACTGAAGGCATAGCTGCATATTTGCAAAACACCTTCCATTCTGGACTTTTAAAGCTATTTAGAAACCACAACTTATTAATCTTCATACCCCCCTCAGATGAAATGCATTTGGCATAATTTAATAATCCAAACTGCACATACCACAGGGGATTTGAAAAGTACCTAATTAAAGATACAGTGCTGTGTTCACCTTATCCTGGGCTTAAAAGCCACTGAAATTAGTGAGCATTTGGGCTGAGAGAAGGAAGAATTGAGACATTTTTATAGCTGTGGATTTCAAGGGATTTGGGGCATCAGTGAACTAGGCTTGAATGAGAAAAATAGGTTAAAAATCAGGGATAAATAAGGTAGATAGAAGCCAAACTGGGTGTCAGAATTCAGAAAGAAAATTGGAAAATAATGAGAGTATTACACTGAACTGCTAAATCAAGTATGTGGAAGAGGCCAACACAGGAGGGCAAAGCTGGAAAAGGTATAAGAAATGTTATTTTCTTTGCCTAATTTCCTCCAAAAAGCAGAGCTTGAGACATGGGTTTGCACATAGGTGTCTTACTTTTAGAAGTCAACTCAAATAGCAGGAGTGGAGAACTGAGAAGCATGGGCCTGGCTGGTTGATGTTCTCATTGTGGGAAAATCAAATTTTGAATGTAACATGTAGTAACTGGGAATGCATGTAGTAAATAGCTATTGTATTAAGGCAAATGGTAGCATATAATGGTGGTTTAGGTACATTTTATATATTTTAAGGAAAATATTTCAAAAGCAACTTTTCTAGATTTGGGGATCCTATGACAATGAGCAGATGGTAAACCCCTTGTCCAATTAACTCCTTCAGGTTACTAAGTGTTTTATCAACTAGCAAGTCCAGATGCAATAGTAGAGCTATAGTACTGTTACAAACTGGCATTATATAACTGGCACTGCCACCTTTCCCCTTCATCATCTGCCTTTGCAGTCATGATGTGGAGCAATTTGAAAAATATGCTTGAAAGGGTTCTCCATAGCTCCTGTAGCAGTCAAAACCCAAGCCAGCTCAGAAACACACACTTTGGGCCACCAAGTCACCAGAAATTAATGTCAGCCAGGCATGATGGTTTGTGCCTATAATCCTAGCACTGTGGGAGGCCAAGGCAAGTAGATAGCTTGAGCTCAGGAGTTCAAGACCTGCCTGAGTAAAAGCAAGATCCCCCCATCTCTACTAAAAATAGAAGAACTAGCCAGGCATAGTGGCACACGTCTATAGTCTCTACTACTGGGGAAGCTGAAGCAAGAGGACTGCTCCAACCCAAGAGTTGGAGGTTGCTGTGAGCTATGATGCCACAGCACTCTACCCAGGGCAACAGAGTGAGACTGTCTCAAAAAAAAAAAAAAGAAGAAGTTAATGTCACCATGTCTCAATGTTTGACAAAAACCAACTTCCTCCCCCCAGAACCTCTTCCCACTTAGCGCCTGACGTGAAAGAAAACTGCACTTGGGGCTTGGGGGCCCAGTTGTTTCCAGCCGGCCAAATGGCCTCAGGTATTCGCTGTCTCCTCAGACTTCAGTTTCCTCATCTGTGAATGCAAGTGGAGGATTAGAGTGTTTTCAGCCCCAAAATGTTATGCTGTAAAAATCCTGCCAAGATAAATCTCTTAGGTTTGTTTTCTTGTATTTCCACATTTCCCTTCTCTAGACTTGACCTGCACATGGAAAGTATCTGATGCCTCACCCTTCCGCACCCTCACCAGACACTTGAGAAAGTCTGGAATGTTTCTTTATAAAAGAGTTAGGGCTGTGTTTTCTGCATACTTGGTTGTGCCAGTAAAGCCCCTGCCAGCTCTTCAAATCGTGGTGAGTAAGCAGCACGTCAAGGGGTAGGGAATTCTCCTCAGGTTCCTTGAGTCTGGAAACAAATGTGGTTATTTCAAACATCTTTTTTCTCTAGAAACCAGCTGATACTAGTCTATTTACTCCTTTTTGGTTTACACTGAGGGAATTTTAAGTAGGATGTTTCTCACGCAAAAAAAAAAAAAAGTGTGATTTGAGAATTCCTTTGCCCGTTCTGGCCTAACAGAATTTCAGCTGACACTCCCTGGGGAGAGCTGCAAACCCACCTTTTCTACACCTACCTGTTAGATGTAGTTTATCATCAGAAAGTTGTGGCGCACTGACTGGCGGGTGACTGGCAGTTGTTACAATCTTTAAAGGAAGTTAAAAATCAACTACCTACTAGAGCTTTCCTGGTCTAGAATCTACTAAAAGTATGAATTCTGACAGCAAGATAGCTGTAGCTATGAACACTACAATGTTGAAGGACATTTTCCAGTCTCCTGAGGCTGCTCCTCAGTCATTTGCTTTGAGTCGGGTTCCTTTTGGAAGTCGTAGGCAACAGCTTGCTACCATGTGATGCTCAGACCCCACGTGTTAGGCTGTTTGTTGTGTGGCTGATGCTGGACTGACCTTAATTCTCCTCCTGGCCTGCAGGAAGAGAAGTGCACCATCATTAAACTGGATCCATGTCACTGGGGCCGCACCAGTAATAAAGGTGCACGGAGCAGGACAGTCAGTGCCCCGCTGCACCAGGACAGCGATTAGCTTGATACTGTGCTTAGACTTCCTGACAACACAGCCTTCTGGATGAGAAGGCAGCGAGTGCAGGCTGGGGTGCCCTGGTTTCAGAGGGTGACGTGAGGGTCGATGCATGTCATTATGGCAGGACACGTTTTTTAGAAGTGACTTGTCAAATCAATGTGAGGTCCTCCTCATATCAAATCCTATTCGGGCCTTTCTTCCTTTTGCATTCTTTAAATGTTTTCCTTGGCTGAGTTATGATGCATAAAGAAGTTTCTTTTCAATATGCGGGTGAAAGCACTTCTCTTTGGCTAAACATTTTAAGTATGAATTCATTTGCAGTTTGACCCAGAGAAGCTGGGCTCTATTCCTGCCAAGGGATTTGTCTTCTCTGGATCTAATTCTCTCATAAAACAAGCAAACAAACAAACAACAATCCAAACAAAACAAATACAACAAAAAACCCACAAGGGGTTGAGAATAGATCACCTTTCATAGGACTGGCTATATAATTTGCAAGTTAGGTGCAAAATCAAAAAAGGACCTAAAATTAAAAAACGATTAAGAACTTCACTTGAACATTATACAAACCAGGGGGCCCATCTGGGCACAAGGTCCTTCCTGCTCAGTGGCACAGGCCACACACACGTTGCATACTGGACTTGATCTCTTCTATGCCTTGTCCACCACCAAACTTCTCTGATATCATAGCCTTTTCTTTCATCTCCACATGCACAGCCCTCATGCAAACAAACAAACACACAAACACACCCACACATGCACACAAATACAAAAAGTTTTCAGTTGCATTTTTTTGCTTGAAAGCTACCTCATTTTTACTTTTCATGTCCCTTTGACCTTAAGTTGTACTTTGGCCCTTCATGACTTCATTTTATTCTCCAAGATGGATTTTCTTCTTTCCTGCCTAAAACATCCAAATGACCTTTGCCTTGGACTTTTTCTAAGTCACCATATGTTAGATAATTGCGCCCAGAGGAATTACTTCCAGAGTGGCCTAAACAGAAAAGAAAAACACACAGCCAACTTTTTCTCTAGAACAGTGCAAACATTTCCTTAAACCTAAGTGTCTCAAGAGGAAAATTGATAGGATAAACCTTTCACCCAGCGAGTCCACTCTATGTAGTACTTGTACTGAATACTTCTTGAATTTTTACATCCCTGATTTATCTACTGTTTTGCCAATAAAAGCAGTCCAGTTCTTTGATTTAGGGGTTTTTTTACAATGGAAAAAGTGGCCAGAGAAAATGACTCAGTTGAGTGTTTTATTAACAGAAAGAAATGACATGCCGGAAACAAGCCAAGTTCTTTGCCCCTTCTCTATCACGCTGCACTATCATATAGCACCTACCTGGGAAGCAGGAGATGGCAAATTAAATTCTGCAGAGCAACGGCTTTCCAGAAGTTATGGCCACTAAAAAGTACACAGCCAAAACACAGGAATTTTCAGCACTGAGAAATGAAATTTATTAGTATAATTTAACAATTACAAAGAGGGGGGCTCTGTTAACATGCCTTATAAGGAAATAAGTTTAATATCTTGCATGAGTTTTTCTTTTCTTTTCTTTTCTTTTTTTTTTCTTTTGAGACAGAGTCTCACTTTATCATCCTGGGTAGAGTGCCATGGTGTTACAACTCACACCAACCTCAAACTCTTGGGCTTAAGCGATTCTCTTCCCTCAACCTCCCAAGTAGCGGGGACTACAGGTGCCTGCCACAAAGCCCGGCTATTGTTTGGTTGTAGTTGTCCTTGTTGTCTGGCAGGCCCAGACTGGGTTCCAAGCCACCAGCTCTGGTGTATGTGGCTGGCGCCCTAGCCGCTGAGTTACAGGCGCTGAGCCATGAGTTTTTCTTATATGCCCAAGTTACTGAAGTTTCATTCAAGTGGATAACTCATCTAATACAAAAATTCACCATCATTGCAAATTGGCGTAAAAATCAGATTTATTCTTAATATTAACTTCTAGAATTTGAAGAGGAGAAAGTGGGTTTAAATCTATTCATGATTGACCACTCAACCTCAATATGAAACTTTCTGTATGAAAGTTTGGAGTGTTTGGCTTATTTTTTTTTTTTTAATGCATTTCCTTCTTCTTTTTTTTTTTTTCTTTGTCTTTCTTTCTTTTCTCTCTCTCTTTTTTTTTTGGTTTGTTTTTTTGAGACAGAGTCTCACTTTGTCACCCTCAGTAGAGTGCTGTGGCATCATAGCTCACAGCAACTTCAAACTCTTGGGCTCGAGCAATTCTCTTGCCTCAGCCTCCCAAGTAGCTGGGACTACAGGCTCCCACCATAACACCTGGCTAGTTTTTTTAGAGATGGAATCTCACTCTTACTCAAACTAATCTCAAACTCTTGAGCTTAAGCTAGCTACTGGCCTCAGCCTCCCAGAGTGCTACGATTACAGGCATGAGCCAACGTGCACAGCCAGCATTTACTTCTTTAATCTTATAAAAAATCAAAAGCCCACCTATCTCAAATATTGAAGACCATATATGTTCAGTATTAAGGGACAGTTTAGGGCAAGGATGTCATAATATTGATAAATTACTATTAGTTTGTGATAATTACAAATATTTGAATACCTAGACCCTTAAAAATATGAGCAAAGAAACCTACATGGAAACAATAAACACCTATATTGAGTGCTCCTCTACTTCTCTTTCTAGTGTCAGGATTATCAATATATCAAAACTCCCTGTACTCATTTCCTAAGCTTGCCATAAAAAAGTAGCCCAAGATGGGTGGCTTCAAACAACAGAAATTCATTCTCTCACAGTTCTGAAGGCTAAAGGGCTGACATCAGGGTGTCAGCAAGGCCATGTTCTCTCCGAAGGCTTTCCGGGAGGATTCTTCCTTGCCTCTTCCTAGGTTTTCGTGGCTCCCAGGAATCTCTGGCATTCCTTAGTTTATAGACACATCACTCTAATCTCTGCCTCTGTTGTCACATGGCATTCTCCCTGTGCCTCTTACCCTCTTTTTATATGGATACCAGGCATCTTGGATTAGGATTTATCCTACTCCAGTATGGCTTCATCTTAGCTAATTACAACCGCAATGACCCTATTTCCAAATAAGGTCACATTCTAAGGTTCTGGGGAGGATATGAATTCTAGAGGAATACTATGTAACTTAGTACACCCTCCTAAACATTATAAGCTCTCTTGTACTTAAGCAGAATGAAATAAAACAAAAATAACTCTATGAAGCATTCTAGAAAAGACAAGCTCAATAATTTCCCTAAGAATCCATTCCATTCTGCCATCCACCCAGAGGTTCCCAAAGTGTGATTCGATGACAATCCATCTCAATTCAATTTCAGGGAGTGAGGGATTATTGAAAATATAGCTTTATAGGCTCCACCCCAAACCTATCAAGTCATAACTGCTAGGTGTACAGGCCAGGAACCTACATTCTAAACAAGTTTTTTTGAGGGGAGTCATATACACCAAAATTTGAGAGTCACTAATTCACAGTGTCAGAAAAGTCTGCCTCACATTCCTTATGGTGCTTCTTAAATTCATTCCTGATTTTTCCTCTCTGTTCAGGTGAAATCGAGAATAGCTGGTCAACAGATTTCCTTATATTTGAACACCATCATAAGGGTACTCCTCATTTCTTATTTCCCCCAGACCAAATAATATAAATTCAAGTAATATTAATTCCTTAGTCTTGATAGAATGTATTTTCTAATCATTAAATTATTTACACTGTTGACCAAATTCTTTTCATTTCTTTTACAACCCAGTGTACCTAGCACATATTTTTAAAAATTCTTTGAATCTCCAGAATTAAAGACAATACCTTTTGGCCATAGGAAGTGATATCACTTTTTCATATTTCAGATTAGCAAAATCTGAAGCTGGGCAGCGTCCTTAGCTCAGTGGGTAGGGCACCGGCCACATACATGGAGGCTGGCGGGATCAGCCAGCCTGGATCAGCTAAACAACAATGACAACTGCAACAAAAAAATAGCTGGGCGTTGTGGCAGGCTCCTGTAGTCTCAGCTACTTGGGAAGCTGAGGCGAGAGAATCACTTGAGCTCAAGAGTTTGAGCTGTGAGCTGTGAGCTGTGATGCCATGGCTCTCTACCAAGGGCAACATAGTGAGACTCTGTCTCAAAAAAAAAAAAAAGGAAAGGAAAGAAAAATATGAAGCTTAGAGAAGTCACACTCATATTATCTGTATTATGGTGTCCACAGAAACTGAACCAGTAGGAGATACATAGAGCTAATATATCTTTTATATATAAGATATATATCTTTTATATGTAAGATATATGTATATGTATCTCTATGTATCTCCTTCTGATTCAGTTATACATATATAAAAGATATCTAAAAAAGGTGGCCATAAAGTTCATGTGTAATCATGGACAATCTTGCACACAAACTTTATGGCCACCCTGTGTGTATGTGTGTGTGTATAAACACTACGATAGCCAAAAGGTTTGAAAAACGTGGTGCTGATACCTACTACTTCTCAGCCTTTAATTTCACTCTCCCTTGAAACAGCTCTGCTGATCAATCATTCACACATGTATTCATCAAACATGAGTCAACATTCCTTGAGCACACAGAGTTGGGCAGACAAAGTAGGCATGTAAAACCAGAGTTACAAAAGGCATTAGAAATAAGAAAAGTTGATAAGTTAGAAAAGGAAGAAAATATACAGTGCTATTGAGATCACTAATCAAGTGAGGAGAAATGACTCAAGGGAGCCCCTTTTGTCTGCATGCTAGAGAGAGAGTTGAGCCACCTGAGCTATCGCCATTCATAATTTTTAATAGTAGAAAAAGTACTAGTTCTTGCACTGTTTGGCTGGTAGGTATTCACACATTTCCCTGTCTAGAGGTAATTATGAAATTTTACTGAGAGTATCTTGTTTTTAACCAGACTAGGAAAGCTAATGGTTCTAATGGCTTTTTGAGTCAGAAAGTATTTATTAAGTACTCATTAAGAGCAGAACCTTTTTGTTTTTTTTTTTTGAGACAGAGTCTCACTATGTCACACTTGGTAGAGTGAGGTGACATCACAGCTTACAGCAACCTCAAACTCTTGGGCTTAAGTGATTCTCTTCCCTCAGTCTCCCAAGTAGCTGGGACTACAGGCGCCCGCCACAATGCCCAGCTACTTTTTTGTTGTAGTTGTCATTGTTGTTTAGCTGGCCCGGGCCGGGTTCGAACACGCCAGCTCCAGTGTATGTGGCCAGCACCCTAGCCACTGAGCTATAGGCACCAAGCCCAGAACCTTTTTAAAATTAAGAATTGCTTTTAAGAGATGCAGTCCTTGAAGATTTATAATTTACTTAAGCAAAAAGATACTTGTATTATTAGAAAACACTATAGGAATTCAAGTTAAGAATTTAGTTTCCTATACAGTGGGATGATTGATCAGGGGAATTATAATGAAGAAGTCTAGAACTGAGTCTTGAATGGAATGAAGGGTGGCATCAATAGAGGAAGAAGATTTATGAGCGAGGGCAGACAACACCAAGTGAAAGCATAGCAGGAAGATTCAGGATGCACGGAAGTCTGTATGGAGCTGAACAGACTGAAAAAAGGGTCATTTAGTAGAACTGGAGCTGTAAATAGAAGGTTAACCCAAGTGCCGGAATTCTTTAAATTCAACCCCAATATTAGATTAACTATATGAAACTGCCACTTTTGTAAACCAGTATGTCAATTATTAGAAAATTCATAAATCCAGGCATGGTGGCTCACACCCTGTAATCCTAGCACTCTGGCAGAGACAGGTGGATTGCTGGAGGTCAGGAGTTCAAGACCAGCCTGAGCAAGAGCAAACTCCATCTCAAAAAACCCCATCTCTAAAGAGCTGGGTGTTGTGGTGGGTGCCTGTAGTCCCAGCTACTTGGAAGGGTGAGACAAGAGGATCACTTGAGCCCACAAGTTGGAGGTTTCTGTGAGCTATGATGCCATGGCACTCTACCCAGGGCATCATAGTGAAACTCTGTCTCAAAAAAAAAAAAAAAAAAGGGAAAAAGAAAATTCATATGCCACAACTGGAGATATGGAGTTCCTGTTCATGATATGACAAAGTAAAGAAATTGATGTTTGGCGAAGATTTATCTTGCAGTGGATAGGCTGGGACTTTACTAGATTAGAGACATGGAGACAATTCAGAATCCGTCTAGTAACTTGGACATCAGAAGGTCAGAACATGGATAAGGGCTGGCTGGAGATGGAAAGGAAGAATCAAACGTCATAGGACTATAAAGAAAAAATTCACCTAGGCTTGATGACTAATTGGACGTGGGCAAAGAAGAAAAGAAGAGTCAGAAATGATTGCAACATTCGTTGTTGTCTGGAGGACTAGAAGGGTAGCAGTGCCACTGACAACAGAACCACACCTTGATTGATGCAATAAATACTTTCTTAAAAATGTGTGAAGCACGAATTTTATAAATCAGGTTAGGATGTTGGTGTGCTACTTTAACAAAGATCAAATGATAGTGGCTTAAATAAAATAGATTTGTTTGTCTCTTATGTAAATATCTGAGTTGATAGAAAGTATACAAGGTAGGGAGGGCAGTGCTGCTGAAATTTCTTCTATATTGTTTCTTCTATATTGTTGCTCCATTGTTATGATGCTACCCTCATCTGCATGACCAAAACAGGCTCACTACAACCTGTTCTTCTGCCAGGTTGAAGGTAAAAGAAAGAATGTCGAGGAGGGTATCTTCTATGTAAGATACGACCACAGTTGTATGTCATTTCCTATTGGCCAGATCTTGGTCACATGGACATATCTAGCTGCAAGGGAGCCTGGAAAATATATTTGTAGAAGTGTCTATGTGTCCAGCTAAAACTTAGGGTATTTTCCTCTTAAAAGGAAGTAGGTAACTGAAGGTAAGACAATTAATAGTCTCTGTCATAGTTACCATTTGGTGGAAAAGACTTTTGTAAAATTTCTTTGAGAAATAACATTTAAGGGGAAAACCCAGATTTTAAAATATTAGATTTTCTGTACCCCACAATTGCATTAATGTACACAGCTATGATTTAATAAAAATATATATATATTAGATTTTCTGGAACGGCAATATATCTGTAAAGGAAAAGGAAGGAAGAAAATATCAGTCGCTTTCCCCAAAACTGTGCTCTAGTATCTGGGATTTTGAACTAATCAATGAGTCAGGAAGGCATTGAATAATTATTGTGTGCAAAGACTGGTTGTCAAATCTTAGAACTGGAAGAGACCTTGTAGCAGTATTGTAAATCTTATTAAAAATAGTATGAGTCAGTCTATTTCCTGGAAGGATATTTCTCCAGGTAAAAGAAATGACTGTACAGGTGAATCTTCATTTCCATCTCTGTCACCAAACCTGGACTCTTCCAGAGTTGCATCTTCTCCCAAATGTATCACACTTTGATTCCAACTGCCATTATGAGGACTCTCTCCCTGGAATGCCCAGTTTCTCCTTTAATATTCAGCCTGGGCACAAATAAATCCCTTTAATTTAGTGCCCTTTCATAAGACTAAGATAGGCTGGCATTAATCAGGCAGGGTGCAGTAGCTCGTGCTTATAATCTCAGCAGTTTGAGAGGCCAGTGCAGGAGGATCGCTAGAGGCCAGGAGTTGGAGACCAGCTTAAGTAACATAGCAAGATCCCCATCGCTGCAAAGAACAGAAAAATCAGCCAAATGTGGTGGTACCCATCTCTAGTCCTAGCTACTTGGGAGGCTGAGACAGAAGGATTCCTTGAGCCCAGGAGTTTGAGGTTGCTGTGAGCTATGGTGATGCCATTGTACTCTAGCCTGCATGACAGAGTGCGATCCCTCCTCAAAAAAAAAAAATAAAAAATAATTACAACAATAATGACTTAACCAGATGTGATAGGAGAACAAAAGGAAATAAAGATAGTAGATAAAATATAACAATTGTCAGACTGTTGATGTATAGAGAGAATTCTGAGCCAATGTTGACAACAGTGGAAGGACTAGTGCAATAGCAAGGACCCCCTCCTTCCCGCTTCCTGCCAATCTTTGCCAGGTGGCCATTGGCCACATCTTCTTTTTCTAACCTCTAGGATCATGGCCCAGATAGTTCTGCCCCTGAATGAATAGCAGACCTTTACCTACCAAATTGAGGTTTCTAAAAACAAACCAAAGACACCTCTCCTAAGTCAGATCTGACTCTCAGCAGAGGGCAGGGTCTATTCTTCTGTGCTAGGTGGAGATGGGCCAATAGAGAAAAAGAGCAAATAAAACAGAGAAAATCGGGGTTTTATTGTTTTGTTTTTGTTTTTTTGAAAAGAATAAGGTGGTATTACTTTAAACAGATGCTTTCTGGTATTTATGACTTGTTCTGGGACCCCATAGAAAACACCTCTATCGTCTTCCCATTCGCAGAGGTACCCACAGGTGAGCCCATATTTGTTTCTACATCTGTTAAACTTCAAGGTTCTTCTGCAGTAAATAGTAAAGGAGAGGTTGCCTAGCCCAGTAACCAGCACACAGTCAGGGCTCAATATAATGTCTCTAGGATAGAAATTCAAAATTTCTTCTCATACAAATGACCAGAGTGACTCAAAGTCTTTTCATTTATTTCTAGTTGGGATCTGAGGGCCATGCTTTCCTTGAGTTACTGGGACTGGGATGCCAGACACCCTGAATAGCCAATACTTCGTGTGTTTTAGGTGATCTGCTCCACCCATCTTCACATGCTCCAAAACAAGAGATAATGCACAGACCTGCAGATCAGCAGATCAATCTCTTCATTCTGAAATGAAGAAGCTGAGGCCCAGAAAACAATCAAGAAATTGCCCAGGCTCTCATAGTAGTTCAGCCCAAATTCTTTAATGCCCGGTCTGTGTTTGTTTCACCTCACCACTCCTCATTGCTTTGCTCCTCTGCTTATTTTTATTTTATTTTATCTTTTTTTAGAGACAGAGTCTTACTTTGTCGCCCTCGGTAGAGTGCTATGGCGTCACAACTCAGTACAACCTCCATCTCTTGGGTTTAGGCGATTCTCTTGCCTCAGCCTCTCTGGAGTAGCTGGGACTACAGGCGCCTGCCACAACCCCCAGCTATTTTTTTGTTGTTGTTGTTACACTTTGGCCGGGGCCAGGGTTGAACCCGCCACTCTCCGTATATGGGGCCGGCGTCCTACTCACTGAGCTACAGGTGCCGCCCCCTCTGCTTATTTTCACTAGAACCCCAACCATAGAGAAGCTGCAGAAGGCTGCTCTGTCCTGGGTCCACAGGTGGTTCCCTACTGTCCCCCGCCCTGCCCTCAGGGCCTGGCAGGCCTTTTGTTAGTTCCCAGAAGCTGTACTTCTCCTTTACTGTTTACTGCAGAAGAACCTTGAAGTTTAACAGACGTAGAAACAGATACTGCCCAAATATGGGCTCACCTGTGGGTATCTCTGAGAACGGGAAGACGATAGAGGTGTTTTCTCTGGGGTCCCAGAACAAGTCATAAATACCAGAAAGCATCTGTTTAAAGTAATGCCACCTTATTCTTTTTAAAAAAACAAACAATAACACTCTAATTTTATCTGTTTTATTTGCTCTTTTTCTCTATTGGCCCATCTCCAACTTTCCTGAATAAATTGTAGGCAAACCTTCTGGATGCCTGGTCCCTAATTTCCAACAGATAAACCAAAAGGCCAATAACTCCATGCCTTGGGGATTACTTTTACTAAGTATGATCCCTACTCAACAGAAATTACAGCTTACCACAGAGGACAAATTTTGTTTAAAAAGAACCTGTTTATAATACATTTTTATCTGACTGTAAAGATAACATATACTCTTGGATCAGGATTGGGAAAAAACAGAAATATAAAGACTCTTTAAAAATATAATTTCACCACCACTGTTTGCATATTTCTTTCTTTCTTTTTTTTTTTTTTGTCAACACACACACATAACTATCATACATTTATTTGCAGACAGAGTAACAGATAAAAAAGAATCAAACTTTTAGGTCACAGGCCAAAAAAAAAGAGGCCCACATATCCCAAGAACATGGGATATATATATCCTCACATATATAGACATGCAAAATGATAAAGCTTCATTTTTTTTTTTTATTTGTAGAGACAGAGTCTCACTTTGTCGCCCTTGGTACAGTGCTGTGGCATCACAGCTCACAGCAACCTCCAACTCCTGGGCTTAGGCGATTCTCTTATCTCAGGCTCCAGAGGAGCTGGGACTACATGCGCCCGCCACAATGCCTGGCTATTTTTTTGTTGCAGTTTGGCCAGGGCTGGATTTGAACCCGCCACTCTCAGTATATGGGGCCAGCGCCCTACCCACTGAGCCACAGGCACCGCCCCAAGAAAGCTTCATTTTACACTTGGAAAAAGAAAATTGCAGGCGGAATTCATGTTATTGTTGTAACTGATCTTTTCGATGAAAAAACTATATTCATCAATTTGTTGGTATTTGCTGTGACTCTGACTACCCTCGGTTTCTGTTCTTCTGCTGAAGTGGAGTGAATCGATGTGCTTGTCAAACAGGGCGGTGGCATAGGTGATAGCAGCAGCAGCAGCAGTGACAGCCTGAATGCAGGAAGTCACATTTGATGGGGAAGCTCTGGGCTGGCAGAAGCGTGTTAACCTTTCATCCATGACATTGGGTTTAATATGTTAACTTTGTAGTAAAAGCTGCTGCTTTGAGCTCAGGGTTCATAAAAAGTGTCACTGGTCCTTGATGTTCCCAGTTGAGGATAGTAAGGAAAACAGAACCCTGAAAGCTCACACTGATTGAAGCAAAGACGGAGCTGGGAGGTCAGCCCAGTGCCCTCACTCCTGCCCAGCCTGACAGAACTGAACAGCTATTCATAGCCGCTGGAGCACTTCCAAGCTGTGAGTGTAAATTTACTTGTATCATCTTTGCAGAGAGGAACTGTGTAGTCCCCAGTGCCTCCTGGTTGATTTGGATCGACTGTTTATTTGTTTAGTCCTGTAATGATATTATCCACAGGGCTAGAGCCACACAGGGAGGATGAGGAATTCCTGGAGGAGGGAGGCTGCGTGTGTTTATTGCCCTGTCAGCCCTTCACGACAAAAAACAAAAGCTGCTGTAATTTGTGTGTTCCCACACACATGATCCATATGGACAATCTTGAGGATAGGTGCTGATGAAGCGGGGAAAGGGATTACCAGAAATCAAGATGCCAGCAGCCTTGTGAGAAACGTGGGGAAATGCTGTCACAGTAAGCCTCTGGTTAAATACCACTGTTCCAGAGCTGGAAGGGATTCTGAGATGTTATCCACACCAGAGGGAAAAAGAACCACCAGCTCTTGACTGACTTGGGCTTTGTATTGCCTTGGACCTTCCAACCTAGTATTTTTTTCTTTTCAAGCTCAGTGGTTTCTGTTGCCTTAGGAGAATCTAGGGCTTTCATGGCAATGTGTGTTTTGGTGGGGGGAACCATGATTTCCCTTTTCCTCAGCACATTTATTTATAGCTCAGTTTCAATGCAGTGCTTAGCTGTGGGCATATCATCAGGGCCAATTCTAGTTCATCTCCTCAGTGTCAGCCTGAAACCACCTCAAATGTGCTGCCAATCAGTTCCTGATTGTTTTTCTGGGAGCTTGCAGTTCTGAAAGCTTTCTACTTCAGGAACGTGCCATCCATCCAAGAAATACACTATTTGAAAGAAAGGACAAAATGAATCAACAGAGTCAGCATGTCCCTCAGCAGGCTGGCAAATGGTGACCTGCTAAGGGGTGGTTGTACCCAACCTTCTTGCTGACTGTGTGTCCACTGAGGCCCTGCCACGTCCACGCCATCATCGTGGTTTGATCAGCACCACCTGGAGGGCTCACACAGTCCTTGATGCCAAGACAGCAAAGGGCACTGCTGACTGGAAAGTCATTGCTAGTGGGATGGATGGCTGCCACAGGCCTTGAGAAACAACGTCAAGGACTTGCACAAACCACCCCTACAAAGTGGCCCAACACAGCCAGTGAGGCATGATGGCTCAGCCTGCAGCCTCAAATAACAGGAGGCTAATTTTGAGTGGGGGACAAGACAACCACGTGGCTCATGAGTGGCAGCCCTCCCAAAAAGCAGCCATTTGTGGTTCCCAAACAATGGAACATTCCATGACACCAGGGAAAGGAATTGAACAGCCACATTCATCTTTCCGGGCAGTATTTACTACAGCAGTCCCATCCGACTGACCCAGACCCCTGCAATCTGTTCCCAGGGAAAAGCCAAGCTGCCTATATGTAATTATCATATGGATAATAGGAGGAAATGTGAATATGAATAATAGGAGGGAAATGCTTAACAAGTGAACTAAAGATGCCTCAGTAATCCTGAAGTGCGGGAAGAAGCAGGTTGAGAGGCAAATGCTGCTGCCATTTGTACTTACACCCACCCATCTCTGCGTGTGCCTTTCCAGTTCCCCTAAGTGGGAAAGAAAACCTACAAAAATCCCCTCACTTTGCTTACTGGACATGAATGAGAGGAGGAGATGGGGGTGAAGAAATAAGTTCGCCCTAGAACAAAGCAAACAACCATACTAAACAGAGGAGTTGTTACAAAAGCAAAATACAGGCAAAGCATGTATTTTTAACGACCAGGACTAGGGTGCCCCGGAGCAAACATAAACAGCTTCCCGCCGGCGGAGGGCTAGAACCCGTCCAGCCTTGGATTTGAGTTCCTTGCCAGCCCCTCCTAAGGGTGCCTGGCCCTCCCCAAAATCATTTACAAATAAAGAACTCTCAGAAATGTGCCCTACCTTGGGCCAAAGAGATGAACCTCTTTTCCAATAAGTATCTGGCCGGGAAGGGGGCAGGGGAGCCGCGAGTAACAAAGGGAGCCAGCGGCCCGGGTTTGTTTGGATTGCCGGGCCGGCGCAGGAGCGGCCGGCGCAGCTGACCACGGGTACAGATAGGTTAATTTCCACATGGAGCTGCAGAAACCCTATCCGCGGGTTGCGACGCGTGGGTCAGCCAAGGCATGTTAATCTGTTTAGCATGTGCGCCGCGCGGAGGAGCCAGACCACCGGGGCGCAGGAGGCGCGGTCGCAGCCGCAGCCGCGCTGCTCCGGGGAGTTAATAAAGAGCTTAAGGCAAGTAAGTGCATCGAGCCTGCGAGCGGCTCCGGGCGGGCGGCCCAGGGAAGGCGAGGCCGCCGGTCGCCAGCGCTCACGTCCCGCGGGCCCGGATCCGCGCGCGCCCCGCCGCGCCCAGCCCCGCTACCCGGGCGCCCGCGGGCCGCCGCGCACCGAACCCCTGCTCCGCGTTCGCGCCGCGGGGGAGGAGGGGAGCGGGGGGCTAGCTGCCTCGAACATTTTTAACTAATCAAAATATTTGCTGATGAGTATTTATTTTTACAAGAACTCGGTTTGGCTGGAGACTTCCCGAGCAACAATATGGGCTGCCGTGTTAGGTTTGCGACGGAGCCAAGTGCGGTTGGGCTTATTGAATCTGCGCGCTTCAACGCAGATGAGCTCCGCAGACGTTTCTGTGTTCCGGGGAAGCAGCTTTCCCAAGACCATCTTTCTGCAGATGGTGCTTAGAACACAACCACATGTGCCCCAAAACACGGGAGGCTTCGTGTATCATGTTTGGGCTGAATGAAAAGAGGAACGCGCGCTCTTTCCTGTCCAAGCCAACAAAAGAGAAAATAGCGGGAAACCTCCCTGTCCGGAGAAAGGAAAGCCAAAGCTCAAAGATTCCACGGAAAGCACCAGCAACAGCAAAACTGGATGAATACGACGTCCATCTCCCCGCAAACCCCAGCGTGCTAAGCGTTTCCTCCCTCTTGTTTTCGGTCCTCCTAATACTCAAGCAAGAAAGACACTTTTAACTTTACTGAAGTTGTTCAGTCTGGTCCAATGGTAATAAAACAACTACTTCATTCAAGTCATTGCAAAGCCAGTGGCCACTATCTTGGAAAAATTATGAAAGATGAAGTCAGATCAAGTTTGCAAACCGACAAATGCAAATAATCATGAACTGTAAAGATCCCTGAAAAATACGGGACCAGAATTTGTTAAATGTTGTTGGCTGAGAATTGTTTAAAATATCCTCACTGGTGGCAGAAAATAGACTGCTGGGCCTTAAATGGTTGTTAATCTCCAACAATTCAGCAGTGGTTCTCAACCTTCCTAATGCCGTGAGCCTTTAATACAGTTCCTGTGGGTCACGATGACCCACAGGTTGAGAACCGCTGCCTTAGAGAGTGCTTCCCGAAGATGGCTTTTCAGTGACTACGTCTTGGGGGGAAAGGGAAGTTGGGCAGCGTTGTTCTAAAAGAGAGTGTGCAGGGTACCACTGCCAAGAAGTGCATGCAGAAAGTGTAAATGAGCAGATACTGAAAATATGAAGTTAGTTCAGATCAAGCAGAAAGTAAATTTAATCGTCATGAAAAGTAGACTTCCCAAGTGCAAGATGGTTAAAATAAACACAGAAGAAAAATACTCAAAGAATCCTGGAAATCCTAAACTAAATATTATTTGGCAATGCAATCTGGTATTGTTTCAATTTTGCTTTTCCATAGCAAGCACAGTACTAGGAAATAGAAAGTCTAATAAAATGAACTATTAGGAATCATGAACCCATTTTTTTATATCATACTACAGGTTACTATTCAGTTTGGGGAGCCACAACTGAAGAGATTTGGAGAATTAAAAGTCTCCCTTCCCTCCTGCACTTCCTTCATTTGCTTGGTTTATATTAGTCACTAAGGGGCCTGATCTTAATGACTTAATGACAGTTGCCACCTGTCTCATTTTGGCCCATACACTCCCTCAACTCAAAATTAAATTAAAGTATGAAATAAGTTTATAGCTTCTTTTGATCAAAGAGACTCATGCCTCAGAATTCAAGACAGAAAAGAAAAGCTAGCCCTGATAAATGTTGCTTGCACTTTACATTATTTGCAACTGATTGGCAGAGATGAGAGGATTAAGGAAAGTGAACATTTTAGATAGCCCCCAAAACCCCAAAAACTATAGCTGAGGAAATCAAATTATTTGGAAGCAAAAAGAGAACAGGTTTCAATCATTCTAATTCAAATTTCCTTTACTTAGTGAGCCCAGCGGAAAGAGGACATATTGTTTTTACTTGTCAAGAGAAAGACAGCAGTAAAGAACCTGGTGTCCAGTAAACCAATGGGACTGCCCACCTGGAAGTGTCATATTTCCATGCTGAGGCTGTAAGGCTGTGAGTTTCTCCAAATGAGACTATCTTAGTGGTCTCAAGCTTTTATAACAAAATGCCATAGACTAGGTGGCTTAAACAAGAGAGGCTTATTTCACATAGTTTGGAGGTTGGAAAGTCTAAGACCAAGGTGCTGACAGATTTGGTCTCTGATGAAGGCCCTCTTCCTTTCGGACAGACGGCCACCTGCTTGCTGTGTCCTCATATAGCAGAGAGAGCGAGAGCTCTAATTTCTTCCTCTTCTTATAAGGACACTAATCCTACCATGGGGGTGAGGGGTGTCTCACCCTTCTGACCTCACCTAAAACCAAAGGCCTCACCTCCAAATTTCATCACATTGAGGGTTAGAATTTCAGTACATAAATTTGGGGAAGGGAACATAAATATTCAGCCTACAACAGAGAGGGACTGCCACATTAGTGCAATGTAGCTGATGGGACAGGACACCGGGTGACAATTCCTATATCACTTTAAGGCCCAGATCAAAGCCCTGCAAAGGACTCACCTTCTTAGAAAGCTTTCTTTAACTGTCTTCCTTTTATATATCACTTTATTTCTCTTTCAACAATGTTTAAAGCATTTACTTTGGCCATCTCTGTTTAATAGCATAAGTAGCCTAAGCTATATGTCCCATGACCCTGACTAGAATGCTATACCAGTAATAGTGATAATATGATGATGATGATTGATAGTGAGGATGACAGCAGCTAACACTGATTTAGCCTGTATCATGAGCCAGTTCTTTGCGTGCATTATTTCATTTTCACCATAAACTTTATGAAGTAGATGTTATTATTGCCCATTTTACAAGTAAGAACATTGAACCTCGGGAAGGCTAAATAACATTTGCTAGGTTAATAGGTAGATAACAGCTAGTGGTTATTAAATGGAATGACAGCTGGTTTCCAACCATTGGTCTCTGTAAGCCCAAGCCTGTGATCTTAGCCATTGCATTGTCATATAAGCCCGTCTTTATGCACACAGTGCCCTCCAATGTCTGTGGGGGATGATAATGTAAAATTTTTACTTCAGTGACCCTGGGATCAAAGTTCTTTTAATAGAAACCCTAAAATTTTGAGCACCAACATTTTTCTCACTGAGTAGAATTATATTTCCAGTCTCTACAATTAATTCTTGCCTCCCCTTTTCTTTTAAACTAAGGTCTCTTTCCACCATTTATGACTAGATTCCATTGTGCATCTCTTCTGAGCCTATGTCATTCTATTTGCTGCAATGAGAGTGATTGACAGCTTCAATTTTTATGTATTTAATTTTTAAATATACTGGACACTCAATCTGAAAAAGATATAGGGCCATAAAGTTCATGTACAATTTTATTACACATGAACTTTATGGCCATCCTGGACTTATCCCATTTGTCACTCTAAAAAAAATATGCCAGATGAGATACAGGGAGAAAAAAATCACACTTACAGGGGACTGAGTTTCCCAGGGTCCTCAAGGAAGCAGGTGGGATCATGGCAGGAAGTGAATTCAGGCTTTTTGAAATGCTCCAGGAGAAGACAGTGCAGAAACTGAGCTAAATGCCAAAGGGGCCATAAACTAACCTACTACTTTGACAGTCCTTGGGATAAGGAAGTAGCTTTCCATCAGAGCATAGAGATCAGGGCAAGGATCTTGATTAGTTTATGGATGTCATGCTTATAAAATGACACTGGTAATACTAAGGCTTCTCTTTTAAGTAAATATTCTGCCAAATGGAGGAACAAATTCAGCCAAATACCTTGAGTGCCTCTGAGGAAAGCACCACACAAAAACGCTTTTCTAAAGTGATACTGCCTTGCTCAATTGCCAGGAAGTATTTCTTCCCAAATAATGTGATTGATGAACTAAAGATCTTTCAAAGCATGAAGGATCCATGTCATTTAGATAAGCCATTTGTCTGGGGTTCCAAATGGAAAAGAGAATCAATCTCTCATAATGCCTCAAAACACCAAGTGCCTTTGTATGGGCCAGACTAGTCTGAAAAGGAGAATAGAGTGACATTGCCTCATGAATCCCTCAGCCGTCACATTCCAAAGGTGTCCCGGCAAAGGAGTCCAAGCAGTTGCTTCTGAAATCATAAATTCCAAAAGACAATGAAAGTTGCAATCACAGGGGGTAACAGCAGCCAAACACATTAGGAACATGTTCCCTGAGCAAATAGCATAATCCCGGACACGCGGGAACACATGGTTTGCCTCAAACATGTTTCATTTTGTCATCGCATTGAGTGTACAGTATTTCTCTTTGGGTGCAAGAGTGATTGATTTCCTTGGAAGAATTGTTTGTAAGAACATGAAAGTTGCCAAAGCAAACACGTTGGAGGGAAGTGTGGAGAAGGGGAGCAAGAATATTTGCAGTAGATCTGGGTTTGGGAAGTTCATGCAGAGGTGAGACAGTGAGATGTAGAACAAATAAAAACATTCTGCACACTTCATCTACATAAATTATGTTCCGAAATTCACTCTGTGTAGACATTAGCTGTGCAGCTACAACTGTCCCTAGTGTGCCTCTAGAATGTGGGCAAGTAGCCAGTTTTTAAGTGAATGATTTGCAACTTTTCCTCCACATAAATTAGTCTAGTAATACTTAGATCATCCTTATTTTAATCCACAGAAGTCATGTAGTCATTGTAAAAACACCAATAATCTATTTGTCTTTTATGATAGAATTCTATTACTGACTTATATTAATAGATTTGTCTTGAGATAGGGTAACAAAATGGAAAACATTAGGCATGTTTCCTTTGATCTCTTTCTCTATCATGAAAAAACTACCTAAATAATATGCAGCACCATTTATAATCATGTGAATTTGAAATGTTCCTTTTGGTTATTTTCTCTAAATGTAAATTAAATTGTGTTAAAGATGATCATTTTTAGGTTCTATCTGCCCATAGGTATTAGCTCCTGAGAGATGTGAATTTGTTATCAAATACTCCTTAACATGCTTAAGTGTGTAGTTATAGGACAGACCAGCAAATGGAATTTTTTTTTTGATTACTCCATTAGGATTTTGTTTCTCAAGTAGCTATTTTTAGAGTGCAAAATGAGAACTTCTGAAAATTAGCGATAAGATATCTGAATAAACATTCCCATTTAAAGGCGACTCTCTAAATACAAAATATAAATAACTTAAACCCCAGAGAATAGACTCTTGACCTGGGCTGTGGTACCAAGACAGCTTTGCTACATGAAAGTTCTCATCACTCACACCAAGGCAGTTTCCCTCAGTCTCCCCATTATTGCTTTGCTGCCCAGCTAGTACTGGAAGGGGAGGAGATCACTTGTACATGTACTAGTTATCTACTGCTACGTAACAAGTTAACCCCCAACCTACCAGTTTAAAACAACATTTATTATCTTACAGTGTTCTGTGGGTGGTGAATTTAGGCACAGCTCAGCTGGCTCCCCTAGCTCTGGGTCCCTCACCTGGCCATAGTCAGATTTGACTGGGAAGGATCCACTTCCTAGCTCACTCACCTGCTTGTTGACAGGAATCAGTTCCTTGCTGGTTGGTGGACTGAGGCCTCAGTTCTTCCTGGGCTGTTGGGCGTAGCCTTCCTAGGTTCCCTCTCCTGTGGGCCTCTACATAGACCATCTTACAGCATGTCAGCTGGCTGCATCAGTGCTAGCAAGCAAGTGGGCGAGAGAGAGAGAGTGCTAGCAAGAGGGTAACAGTCTCTCTCCTAAGCTGATGATGGAAGTGACAGCCCATCTCTTTTGCTGCATTCTTTAGAATCAGATCCAGTTCCTACTCAAGGGGAGGTGATTGCATGAGGGTGTGAATACTAGGAGCTATGGATCATTCATAGCCATGTTAGAAAACTGCCTATTATATCACTGGTGATTATACAGTATATTCTTCCTGTGATGGTTAATCTCAGGTGTCAACTTCACTGAATTAAGGAATACCAAGAGGCTAGGTATAGTGTCATATGCTTATAATCCCAGCACTTTGGGAGGCCAAGGCTAGAGGATTGCTTGAGCCCAGGATTGGCCCAGTCAAGACCAGCCTAGGAAAAATAATGAGACCCCACCTCTACAAAAAATGTTTAAAAAATTACCAGGCTATGGAGGTATGTGGCTGTAGTCCCAGCTACTTTGGAAGCTGAGGCAGTAGGACTGCTTGAACCCAGGAGTTTGAGGTTGCTGTGAGCTAGGCTGACACCATGGCACTCTAGCTTGGAGCAACTGAGGGAAACTATCTCAAAAGAAAAAAGAAAAAGAAGAAGGAAAGAGAGGAGAGAAAGAAGGGTGGGAGGAAGGGAGAGAGGGAAGGAAGGAATCTGCAGGTTGCCACTTACATAAAAAAAAAAAAAGTTAAAAGAGGAGTGCCTGTGGCTCAGTGGGTAGGGTGCTGGCCCCATGTACCGAGGGTGCCGGGTTCAAGCCCGGCCCGGGCCAAACTGCAACAAAAAAATAGTCGGGCGTTGTGGCTGGCGCCTGTGGTCCCCGCTGCTTGGGGGGCTGAGGCAGGAGAATCGCCTGAGGCCAGGAGTTGGAGGTTGCTGTGAGCTGTGTGATGCCACGGCACTCTACTGAGGGCCATAAAGCAAGACTCTGTCTCTATTAAAAAAAATTTAAAAAAAATTAAATAATCAACACATTGTACACCACAAATGCATAAATGTATTCATGATCTATGTGTATATGTCTTAACAAAAAGAAAGAAAAAGAAAACTATATATACTATATATATAGGATCCATGGTTGGTTAAATTCATAGATATGTAACCCATGGATATGGAGGGTTATACGCACACACATGCATGTATATCACACAGTACACACACACACATCTCCCATTGGTTCTCTCCGGAGACTAATACACTTCACTTGTATCCTAGATCCCACTTCATACCCTAGCATACTGGTTTTCACAGTATAATTGCTTGGGACTTTATTAGAATTGCAAATTCTCAAGCCCCTTCCAGACCTACTGAATCAGAAATTCTGGAAAGGGTCCTAGCATCCTGTGTTCTTTTTTTTTTTTTTTTTTTTT
>CAUYRH010123549.1:0-21450 GCA_963574655.1 Perodicticus potto
ACCACTAAGAAAATAACTCAAAAATATATAATAAAAGAAACAAGAGAATTAAAAGGGTACATTAGAAAATACCTATTTAACACAAATTAAAATAGTAATGGAAGAACTAAAGAACAAAAAATAGATATAAAGAATAAAAAAATACCAAAATGGCAGACATTCTTCATTATCAATAATTACATAAAATATAAATGTATTAAACTCTCCATTAAAAGGCATGGATTGGCAGAATAAAAAATACTTAATAATGGGTTAAATGTTATAGTATAAAAATAGAGTATGAACTAAATGCAATAACATCCCAAATGTAGTTCTTTTAAAAGGAAGCTTTCTGGAGAGCAGAGAGAGAAAGAAGGAGGGAGGGGTGGGGAAAGGAAGAGCAGAGAGGGAAGGATCAAGGGGGTGGGGTCTTAGTGTGTGCCACACCTTTGGGGGACAAGATACGATTGTAAGAGGATCTTTACCTAACAAATGCAATCAGTGTAACCTGGCTTCTTGTACCCTCGATGAATCCCCAACAATACATTAAAAAAAAAAATTAACTACATCTAAAAAAACAACAAAAAAGGAAGCTTTCTGGCTGGGCACAGTAGCTCACGCCTGTAATCCCAGTACTTTGGAAGGCTGAGGTGTGAGGATCACTTGAAGCCAGGAGTTCAAGCCTGGGCAACAGTGAGAGATTCCTGTTCACTAAAAGAAATTTTAAAAATTAGCCAGGCATGGTGGTATGTACTTGTAGTCGTAGGTAGGTGGGAGGCTGAGATGGGAGGATCACTTGAGCCCAGGAGTTCAAAGCTCTAGTGTACTACAATCATACCACTATCCTCCAGCTTAGGAAACAAAACTGTCTCTAGAAAAATGTTTCCAAAGGAAAAGAAACCGTAAGAAAAAAAATTACATAGAAACATTGAGAAAAGATCAGAGGAAAAATGTATAATAAAATGAATAGACTCTTGTTAGTAATGATTTCTGAACTGTGAGTTTAGGTTGATTTTAGTTTCCATTTTATACTTTTCTATATTTTCTAGTCTAGTACAATGATAAAAATTTTTATCATTAGAAAAATATGTTACTTGTTACTTAGAAAAATGTTACATACTAGTATCAAGACCTCATTCTACATGCCAAACAACAAAAATTAAACCCATTTCCAAAAATAAATGCATTTTGGGTGGCGCCTGTGGCTCAAAGGAGTAGGGTGCCGGCCCCACATGCCAGAGGTGGTGGGTTCAAACCCAGCCCCAGCCAAAAACCGCAAAAAAATAAAATAAAATAAAATAAATGCATTTTATTAACCCCGGTGGACAGTAGTCCAGGTGCTCTTTGCAATTTCACTAATCTGCCACTGCAAATAATTAATATATCCCTGTGCCCTTCTAGCCTGGAGCACTGCCCAAGGCTGGTGGCGTTCCACTCAGCCAGATGCTAGGTTGCCATTGCCAGGGCAGATCCTGCGTAAATGAGCAAGGTCCTCATGGTGGAAATTAAATAACTCAGTGAAGGGCAGATGAAACCCTGTGTGAGGAATTCACTCCTTGCATGGTGATCAAATACCGGAGGGTCACAGGCTCATGTAAAACAACCACTACCCCATCAAAGTAGAATCCCACATGCCAACAGAACCAATCTTAGGTTATAGACCTACATTATTTGCCATACTATGTATATTTGTCTGTCATATTTGTTAACAAGAAAGCATTTGAAAGCAATTGCACAATTTAAATAAATCGATCACTTCCCCATAACATCCAGAAGTACAGTAGAGTTGTTAACCAGTAAGCTAAGCATTTAAAATTATCCCTTCCAATGCTATGACCACATTTAGAGCTTGCCCTAAGTAAGAGCTTCACCCACCAACCAGGTATGGAGCCTCAGCTGTTACCTCTGCATGGGCAATCCTGTAGTGGCAGCCCAGAGCCAGTTCTAGACCCCCTCCTAAAGCCATGCCTTGGATAGCTGCTAGCACGGGCTTCTCATTTCTCTGCATATCATCTACCATAGGTCCCAGAGCAGTATCAGAGGTCCTAGGAGTGTTGAAGCTACGGATATCGGCACCTAAGGACACAAAGACAGGGAGAAATACTTGGACTTTGCTATATAACAACAAGGTACCTGATAACTCTTTTTTTTTTTTTCTGATAACGCTTAAGAAGTCTGAGATGCCCTTGGACCCTTAAACTTTATCCCTTGGCTGGAGACACAATAAAGGAAGGGTAGGTTGGAAAATGTAGGATGATATGAGAGAAGAATTCTTAAATCTTCATCAAGAATTCTTTATCTTCTAAAATCTGATTTTCCATATGATAACTAGCAAGTCTATCTTTTAAAAAGTAAAAGATCTCAGAAAAGGGAAATACAAATTCTCCTCCAACAACCATTATTGTGAGATTGAGTCAGCCTCTCATTTTTTCTGTGACACTGCTAATCAACCCTAATCACAGAAATTTAGCCCCATATCTGTGTGAAGGGCGTGAGTCATTACAATATAAAACATCAGGATAACTTGCAAACATATTTGTGAGCTAATTATACATTAATCATCCACCTTAGAACTATGTTATTGCAATAGTTTTTGATCTTTAATTAAAAGTAACATTTGGCTCGGCATCTGTGGCTCAACGGGCTAAGGCGCCAGCCACGTACACCTGAGCTGGCGGGTTCGAATACAGCCCAGGCCCGCCAAACAACAATGACGGCTGCAACCAAAAAATGGCCAGGCGTTGTGGCAGGCGCCTGTGGTCCCAGCTACTGGGGAGGCGGAGGCAAGAGACTCGCTTGAGCCCAGGAATTGGAGGTTGCTGTGAGCTGTGATACCACAGCACTCTATCCAGGGTGACAGCTTGAGGCTCTGTCTCAAAATAAAAATAAAAATAAAATAAAATGAAGGAAAGTAACATTTATTGCTTTTTGATGATAGAAAATGAATTATGAAAAATCTGAAAGCTACACAGAGATAAAAATTTAATATTTGGGGGAATTCTTAGTTTTTTCCCCCATACATATATGCAAATGTATTTGTGAGCTTGAGTAAGATATTTAATTTTTTTATCTCAACTACCTTAAGTGACTGATGAGAGAATTAAATGAAGGCTGTGTTTCCCTATGGAAAATATATATTTAATATTTAGAGAATAGTGTAAGATTTTTAAACATGTTCCTATTTTTACATAACATTTTACATAGTAAGTTTTTTCCTTTAGCATTATCTATTCTTTGAAAACTTGAAGCTTAGTACAAGTTTTTAAAATTTAAGTTATCGGCTTGGCGCCTGTGGCTCAGCAGGCTAAGGCACCAGCCACGTACACCTGAGCTGGTGGGTTCGAATCCAGCCCGGGCCCGCCAAACAACAATGACGGCTGCAACCAAAAAATGGCCGGGCGTTGTGGCGGGCGCCTGTAGTCCCATCTACTTGGGAGGCAGAGGCAAGAGACTCGCTTGAGCCCAGGAATTGGAGGTTGCTGTGAGCTGTGAAGCCACGGCACTCTATCCAGGGTGACAGCTTGAGGCTCTGTCTCAAAAAAAGAAAAAAAAATTTAAGTTATCATTCCTTTTTCTTTTTCTTTTTCTTTTTTTTTTTTTGAGACAAAGTCTCAAGCTGTCACCCTGGGTAGAGTGCCATAGCGTCACAGCTCACAGTAACCTCCAGTTCCTGGGCTCAAGTGAGTCTCCTGCCTCTGCCTCCCAAGTAGCTGGGACTACAGGTGGACTACAGCCACAAGGCCCGGCCATATTTTGGTTGTAGCCGTCATTATTGTTTGGCGGGCCCAGGCTGGATTCGAACCCACCAGATCAGGTGTACGTGGCTGGCGCCTTAGCCGCTTGAGCCACAGGTGCCGAGCCTAAGTTATCATTTCATATTTCATTTTCATCCTATTCATCTTTTTCTTTTTTGCTACATGATCCTCATCTAATGCCAATCCAGGGTTTATACTTTTTTCTCACCAATCTATCATATTTCACTCTTTAGAGTTCAGGGTTTTGTTTTGGTTTTTAGATTTCTTTTGATTCTAGAGAAACAAGGTCAATTTTGATCTGAAGCCTACCACACTTATAGCTCTTGATTAAAGTGCTTTTTCATGTAATAAATGAAATTAACATTTATTGAATAAATAAATACATCAGGCACTCTGTTTATTAATTTCATAAATTTTCTCATCTAATTTTCATAACACTTAAGTAGTATAACAATCCCCATTTTATAGGTAAGGAAGTTAAGGCTTTGAGATGTTAAGTGACTAGTTTCAGACATATGACTAGTAACTGGTAGAGTTGGGATTTGAACTTAGGCAATTTGACTACAAAAGGCCCATGTTCTTAAAAGCTATGTCATATTCTTCTGGAGTAAAGGTTAATAGTATTGTTATCCCAATCTTATATAAACCAAGGCATAGACAAGAACATAGTGACTTCACACTTCACTTTTTAATTAATTCCACCATATAGATATCCAATTAGTTTGTGGGTAGTGATTTTACACAGTAAAACTGCTAAATTCTAACTGGTTCCAGTGGCTCACGCCTGTAGTCCTAACACTTTGGGAGGCCAAGGCAGGTAGAATACCTGAGCTTACAAGTTCAAGACCAGCTTGAGCAAGAGCGATAACTTGTCTCTAAAAAAATAACTGGGCATTGTGGCATGCCTGTTAATTCCTAGCTACTTGGGAGGCTGAGGCAAGAGACTCCCTAGAGCCCAAGATTTGGAGGCTGTGAGCTGTGGCATCATGGCACTCTACCAAGGGCAACAAAGTGAGACTCTGTCTCAAAAAAAACCACAAACAAACAAAACTCCTAAATTCTATTAATTCTAACAATTTTCTGATAAATTTGATTTTTCTACAAACATTGTCATATCTTCTGAGTAATGAAGTTTTATTTCTTCCTTTCCAATTTCACACCTGTTATTTCTTTGCTAGCCTTACTGGGCTGGCTAGAACCTTGAATACAATGTCAAGTAGAAATGATGAAGGCAGTCAGCTTTCTTTTGTTCCTTTCTCATAAGGAAATCTTTCAATTTGTCATTTTGTTTATGTTCATAGTAGGCTATTCAAAATAGTTATCTTTTGCCTGGTTAAGAAGTTTCCTTTTTCTCCCTAGTCTACTAAGAATTTGTTTGTTTGGTTTTTTGAGACAGTCTCGCTATGTTGCCCAAGCTGGTCTTCAACTCCTGGCCACAAAAGATACTCCTTCCTTAGCCTCCTGAGTAGCTGGGATTATAGGTACTTGCCACCATGCCCTACTTAGAAATTTTCTTCTTCTTTTTTTTTTTCCCCCTTGGATAAAGGGTCTTTTTCTGTTGCCCTGGTTAGAGTAAAGTGGCATAATCATAGCTCACAGCAAACTCCAACTCTTGGGCTCAAGGGGTTCTCTTGCCTCAGTCTCTCAAGTAGCTGTCATTATACCTGGCTAATTTTTCTATTTTTTGTAGAGACGGGGGTCTCGCTCTTGTTCAGGCTGGTCTCAAACTCCTGGCGTCAAGTGATCCTCCTGCCTCAGCCTCCCAAAGTGCTAGGATTAGAGGCATGAGTCACCACATCTAACCAGAATATTTTTTTTCCTCTTAACATAATCATATAATTTTTCTCTTTAATTTTTTAATAGGCTAAATTACATTGATCTTCTAGTGTTCACCCAGTCTGGTATTTCTAGAACAAAAGTGATGCATCATACTTTTTATATATTGTTAAATTCAGTTTCATAATACCCCAAGATTTTTAAATCTATATTTATGAATGACACTGGCCTATAATTTTATTTTTCCTTACTGTCATTGTCAGGTTTGGTATTAAGGTAATGCAAGCCTCCCAAAATGAGCTGGGAAGAGTATTGGGTTAAATAGTGATCACTCAAACTGTGAATGTCTCTTTATTTGGAAATGAGGTCTTTGCAGTTGTAATCTAGTTAAGATGTGGTCATACTGGATTAGGGTAGGCTTATATGAGACTCTGTCTCAAAAAAGAAAAAAAAGACCTGGGAAATTTGGACACAAATACATGGGGAGAAGACCTTGTGAAGACAGAAGAGAAGATTAAAGTTATGCTCCTGTAAGCCAAAAATTGCCAGCAACCACAAGAAGCTAGAAGAATAAAGGAAGGATTCTTCCCTAAAGCCTTTGGAGGAAGAATGGCCCTGCTGGGATCTTGATTACAAACACCTACTCTCCAGAACTGTAAGAGAATAGATTTCTGTTGTTTTAAGCTATTTTTGCCTCTGTAAAATTGGAATATTTTCCTTGGCTTTACAGTAGAGCTTACCAATAAAGTCATCTGGGTGTGGAATTTACTTTTTTTTTGCAGTTTTTGGCCGGGGCGGAGTTTGAACCCACCATCTCCAGTATATGGGGCCGGCGCCCTACTCCTTGAGCCACAGGTGCCGCCCTACTTAGTGAAATTTTTGATTACTTATTAAATTTCATTAATGGCTATAGAACTATTTGAATTTTCTGTTTCTTCTTGAGTCAAGTTTGGTAAGCTATGTTTTTTTTTTTTTGGTAGTTCATATCTTCATTTTCTTTTTCAGTGGCTATGGCATCTGCAGTGATATCCCTTTTATCACTCCTTGTATGCCTTTTTTCCCTTGATCAATCTCTTTAGAAGTTTGTCAATTTTATGAGTGTTTTCAAAGAAGCTTTTTTTTGTTTCCGGTTAATGTGATTATACAAACAAGTAGGTTACAATATTTGCATTTGTTAGGTTAAGTCCCTCTTGAACTTTTGACATTATTGTTCTTCATTTAAATGTTTTTCTATTTTATTAATTTTTCCTCTTTATTATTTCCTTTCTCCCACTTTATTTGAGTCTATTTTAGTGCTTGTTTTGTTGCTTCCTTGATAGAGATGCTGAGTTCACTATGTTGCCCACAATGTTTTCTAATATACGCTTTTAAAGCTATACATTTCCTGATAAATTTTACTTAGCTGCATCCCTCTAATTTTATGTTATGTTTTCAGTGTCATTCGGGTCAATTTTTTTTTTCTAAATTCGATGATTTCTGTTTCGACTCATAGATTATTATTAAGAAATGAATTTAACTTCCAAACTCATAAGAATTTTTAGTTACATTTTTGTCACGGAACTCTAGCTTAAGTGCATTGTTGTCAGAGAATATCCTGTAAATGAAATTTGTTTAGATAAGCTTTTATCATCTAATAGCTGGTTAATTTTTGGCAATATCCCAAATATATTTCACAAGAATGTGTATTTTCCAATTTGGGGATACTTTATTCTGTATAAGTACATTTAGTCAAACTTGATAATCCCTAATCTTTTCCAGAAGAATTACTTTTTCTGCCTCTGAACTGTAATTACACTTTCTTTATAAATTACACTTTATAAAGAAATATCAAGCTCTCCATTACTCTGATTCCTCTTTCCATGGCTCAAAGCCACTATCTTGGGTACCCAACCTCAGGTTTCCAAACGGTGAATATGCCATTTCACAGCTGGTTAATATTTGGCACATTATTTTAATCACTCTGGCTCAATTTTCTCATTTATAAATGGGGATTGGAGAATTTGAGGATTAAAAATCCTCAGTAAAAGTATAAAATTACTACTATTTTCATTATTGTTAATTAATAATCTAAATAGTACTGGCAGCTAATGGGCAAGATAAATGGTAGTTATAATGATTAATGTTTTTATATTTATTTATTGCCATGATTCCAAAAATCTGTAAGTTTTTGTTTGTTTGTGTTTTTGAGACAGAGCCTCAAGCTGTTGCCCTGGGTAGAGTGCTGTGGCATCACAGCTCACAGCAACCTCCAACTCCTGGACTCAAGCGAGTCTCCTGCCTCCGCCTCCCAAGTACCTGGGACTACAAGCGCCCACCACAACACCTGGCAATTTTTTGGTTGCAGCCGTCATTGCTGTTTGGCCGGCCCGGGCTGGATTCAAACCCACCAGCTTAGGTGTATGTGGCTGGTGCCTTAGCCTCTTGAGCCACAGGCACCGAGCCAAGTTTTGGGGGGTTACCATTAACACATATTAACACATATTAAACTCCTCTGGCCATAGTAAGATTGAATAGATCCTCATATCCACATGACTTTAGTCAAAAAGTATAATATACTCATTTGGGGAAAAAAAAGTACCACAAATATCATTGAATAAATACCATTTCAGAATACTTATGTTGTATTTTGTCAATATTTTTGCAACTTCACATAATAATCCAATAAAGTAGTGCCATGTTCACTAAGATGGGTGACTATAAGAAAAATGAATTCCATATTAAGACTCTGCATTAATTAAAAGCATTTATTGAACACCTTTGTATACACACTGCACTAGAATCTTACAGATGTATTATCTCATTTAATCTTACAAAACTCTTAAGTTAGTTATTGCTATTTCTGTTTAATAGATAGAGAAACCAAGATTCTAGAGATTAAAGACTTGCCCAAGCTTGCGTAGGATCCAGATATATGTAGAGCATGTATGTATGAGCAGGTGTCTACCAGCAGCTGTAACAGCCATCAAGCCTAGAACTAAATTTTCTCCAAAGTCCCAAAGCAATATAAAAGAGACTAAGGCCAAGTCTTCTCCATGTCTCTCTTGTGGTTCCTGTCTCACTTCCCACAGTGTTTCTCATTTCTACTCAATTTTCCCATATCCGTTACCCACACTAAGTTACTAGCCACAGGGATAGCTAATGCAATATTGATCTTCATCTGTGGCTGGATTCCAGAAATAGTGGGAGAGAGTTAGACCCAATTTACCTGCACAGAATTTGCCTTCAGTTCCACAAATCACAATGGCTTTTACTGTCTGGTCTTTTTTAGCTTTTTGTAGTCCCTCTTTTATACTGTGGATCACAGCGGCACTAAAAGAAAAAAATTACAAGAAGCAAATTAGAATGAAATTCCTACCATCTCAGAGTTTTTTCCTTTCTTAAAAATGAAAAATTACACACACACACGATAAACACTGTCAGTACATATTAAAGCTTTCACTAATTTTTTCAACAAATAATATTCACATATGTGTCTACTATGAATTAGCACTGACTTGATTAAATGATTCTCCCTTTTAAAAAAGTTATTTTCCTGCACTGTGCCTTACCTTTGACCAGTTAGAGTCACCATTAACCAATTTAAAAACATTATTATACATTTTCTGTACAAGTGAAAGAAGTTATCTTATAAAGACAATTTATCATATAAGGGAAACTAAGATGAGTATTGTAATAAATGTACAAAGACAGTGACGTTTCCATAATGTTTGTGTAAAATTGGAATTGTGTAAATTTTAGAGGGGAATGAAGTTACTTTCCATCTGTCATGTAACAAAAACTAAAGGAGAAATTATCTGGGAGCTGTGGACAGGTGCTATTAGTTACCTCAAATATTCATTCCTCTCCATCTTCTAAGTATTAAAACATCTTTTTTTAACTGGAATTATAATTGCCCAAATTAAGACTAAATTGTTCAATCTGCTCAATAAGGTCTGCTGAGGCACTAAGTTCTGGCCAATGAGTTAGAAGTCTATTTGGTACATGTAACTTTTGGAAAGAATCCTTAAAGGGTTGGGTATGCCTTTCTCGTTATCCTTCCTCCATACTCCTGGCAGATATGCAGATGCGGTGGCTAAATCAAGCAGCCACCTTGGACCAAGAGGTAGACACCACGCATTGAAGATGGCAAAGCAAAAGATAGAATTATGGTCCCTGATGACTGTGGAGCAGCCATGGCATTCTAGGACACTGCTGTGAAAGAAATTAACTTCTATTGTTGAATTCACTATTACTTTGAATTTTCTGTAACTGACAACCAAACCTAATCCTAAATAATTTAGACGATAAAGGCAAGGTATAATAGATTTTGCCTTGTTTCAGTATATGAGGAACCCATCCAGAGAAGAGATAGCTAAAGCCAAGATTGAATGAGTCTGCCAAAGGAAAAAGAAAAGAGAGCTGAGGGCAAATCCTCCGTATACACCTTCATTTAATGGGGCGAGAGGATTGACACGGGGATTTAGCAACAAGGGAGTCCAAAATCATGAAGACCAAGAAAGGAAACTTTGCCAGAAGCAGGGGATTAGTAGTGTCAAGGCGATGGTGAAGGACGATAACCTGGGGAAAATGTGAGAACCTGCTAAAAGGAAAGATGATAGAGTGAGGGAGACAGAGCAAGATGGCTGAATAGGACTCTCCAGTGATCATCCCCCTGCAGGAACACCAAATCGAACAACTATCCCTGCAAGAAAGCACTTTCATAAGAACCAAAAATCAAGTGAGCAGTCACAGTATTTGGTGTTTAACATTATGTCAACAAAAGGGATACCAAAGAGGGTAAGACAGACAGTCTTGCACTGCCTATGCCACCTCTCCTCCATCCCCCAGCAGCATCTAACTCCATTGTTGGGTGGAGAGAGAATCTGTGTGCTTGGGAGAGGGACGGTGGAGTGATTACTGGACTTTGCCCTGGAACTTAGTGCTGCCCTGTCACAGGGGGACAAAACACAGGGCAGAATCTGTCCATGCCCACAGAGGGAACATTTAGACTGCCTCAGCCAGGGAGCAATCCTCTGCCCCAGGAGTAGGAACCTGAGTTCTGGCTAGCTCCACCAACTGATGAAAATGGCCTGGAACTCAGAAAAAATATGAAAGGAAATCAAACCACAAAGACTATACTCCTTGGGTAAGTCCTGAGGCTGTACTGTGCTTGGAGCAGTGGACATAGGGTGCACATTGCCCAGTAAAACACTAGCTATGGCTGTCAGGGGAGTATCTGTGTCATCCCTTCCCCCAAGTGCAAACAGTACAGCTGGGGGAGAAGCTCCTTCTGCTTGGGGAAAAGAATGGGAAGAGTACAGTGGACTTTGTCTGGCAACTGGGCCACCAACTCAACCATAGGAAAATAAAGAACCAGGCAGATTCCTGAAGCTCCCAATTCCAGGTCTTTAGTTCTGGACAGAAATTCTAGACCCACCCTGGGCCAGAAGAGAACCTGCTGCCCTGAAAGGAAGGACCCAGTTCTGGTAGGATTCACTCAATAGTCTACTGACTAATAAGTCCTTAAACCTTGAATAAACATCAAAAGTAGCCAGGCAAGACCCAATATAGTACTAGCTTTGAGTGTGACCCAGCATAGTCCCAGCTTGGTAGCCACAGGAGTACCTGTATAACCTCTCCCCAACTGCAGGCAACCTATCATAAGGGATGAAACTCCTTCTGTTTGGGGGAAAGTGAGGGAAGAGAGTGGGAGACTTCACCTGGTAATCCAGGGAATTTTTTCATCTTATCCCATTCGATGCAAATGAATAACACATACACAGTTCGTTTGTGTTGAACTGAGGGACATGGGGAGGCCAACACCAGCAAGCACTTCACAAGGAGAAACAAGGGTATGGCCCTGATCCAACATTCCTCCCTGTCTTTTATTGAAATCTCAGGCATGAGAAAATACAGCACAACAGAAAACTTCAAATAGAGGTAAAGGTTTAAAAAAAGTAGGTTTTTTTCTTTTTAGCTGCATGACTGAACTCCTAACACACCCTGTTACTACTGTTCTGTCTTTCATTAGTCTTACCGCTGCTAATATACGATTTGGGGCTGGGACAGTGTGCTGTGTCTACTAAACACTGATTCTTGACTTCTGTCTGGGACAGTGTGCTGTGTCAGGGTCAGCAGTGATTCGTGACTTTTTCCCAGTTACTCTATCCCTAGTGCATAGCAGTTTTAACCCTATGCTCTATCCTACACAACTCAATCTCTATCAAAATATCAATGACATTCTTTATAGAAGTAGAAAAAAATTATATCACAAAAGACCCAGAATAGCCAAAGCTATCCTGAGCAAAAAGAACAAAACTGAAGGAATCACATTATCTGACTTCAAATTATAATACATAGCTGTAGTAACCAAAACAGCAAGGTACTGACATAAAAACAGACAGACTAATGGAACAGAAATAAATCCACACATCTATGGTGGCTTTATTTTCAACAAAGGTGCCAAGAAATTTCATTAGGGAAAAGACAGTCTCTGCTGGGAAAACTGGATATCCATATGCAGAAGAATGAAACTAGACCCCATCTCTTGCCATACATAAAAATCAAATCAAAATGGATTAAAAACTTAAATTTAAGACCTGAAGCTATGAAGCCACTAGAAGAAAACATTGGGGAAATACTCTAGAACATTGGTCTGGGCAAAGATTTCTTAAGCAAAAATGGAAAAATGGGATCACATCAAGCTAAAAAACTTCTTCACAGCAAAGAAAACCACCGACAAGAAGAAACAACCCACAGAATGGAGAAAACATGTGCAAACTACCCATCTGATAAGGAATTAATAACTAGAATATATAAGAAGCTCAAACACCTCAATTAGGGGGAAAAATCCAGTTTAAAAATGGACAAAACATCTGAATAGACATTTCTCAAAAGAACACATACAAATGGCCAGTCGTCAAGAGGTATATGAAAAATGCTTACTATCATTAGTTTGAGAAAAGCAAACCAAACCACAATGAGATACCATCTCACCCAGTTAAAGTGACTTTTATCCAAAAGACAGGCAATAACAAATACTGGCAAGGATGTGGAGAAAGGGGAACCCTCATATACAGTTGGTGGCAATGTAAGTTAGTGCAACCATTACGGAGAACAGCATGGAGGTTCCTCAAAATACTAAAAATATAACTACCATATGATCCAGCAATCCCACTGCTATGTATATATCCAAAAGAAAGGAATTCAATGTATCAAAAGATCTCTGAGGTTGGGGCCTGGTAGCTCACGCCTATAATCCTAGCACTCTGGGAAGCTGAGGTGGGTAGATGGCTTGAGCTCAGGCGTTCAAGACCTGCCTGAGCAAGAGTGAGACCCCGTACTTACTAAAAATAGAAAAATTACCCAGGCATCACGGTGGGTGCCTGTAGTCTCAGCTACTTGGGAGGCTGAGGCAAGAGGATCACTTGAGCTGAAGAGTTTGAAGTGCTGTGAGCTAGGCTGACTCCATAGCATTCTACCCAGGGTGACAGAGTAAGACTCTGTCTCAAAAAAAATAAAATAAAAAGATCTTCACTCCCATGTTTACTGCAGCAACATTCACAATAGCCAAGATTTAGAATCAACCTAAATGTCCATCAAGGAATGAATACATAAAGAAAATGTGGTACATACAATGAAATATTTAATACATGTACAGAATGGAATATTACTTGTCCTTAAAAAAAGAATGCTGTCATTTGCAACAACATAGATGAACTGGATGTTAAGTGAAATAAACCAAGCATGGAAAGATAAATTTTGCATGTTATCACTTATATTAAATATGTGGCAGCTAAAAATTAAAACAATTGATCTCACAGAGAGTGGAATGGTGGTTACCAGAGGCAGGGAAAGGACAATAAGTGAGGACGGTTAGATAGAACGAACAACATCTAATATTTGATAGCATGGCAGGGTGACGATAGTCATTAAGTTATTGTATATTTTAAAATAACTAAAAGTGGAATTGGAATGTTCCCTGCACAAAGAAATGATACATGCTTGAGGTGATGGATACCTAGTAACCTAATTTGATTAATATACATTGTATGACCGTATCTAAACATCACATATTCTCTACAAAGATATACAACTATTATGTATCCACAATAATTAAAAATTAAAAATAATAGAACCAGATTTCAATCAGTTTTGCCTTGGAACTCTGAGTAGTTGGGGGTAAAATTTCTTTAATACACAAAGTGAAAAACAAATCACAACAAACTTCTATAAAGGCCATGTCGTTAAGCACAGCAACAATGAGTTAAAACCTCAGGGAATAAAGGAGATACTTGCCCTTGTGTATGATGCTTCCCTTTCACCTTTTCATTTCTTAACCTAGGATGAACTTTAAAATAAATAAAAAAAGAACCTCTTGCCTCTGGCTGGTTGATTAGAAACCAAATCTGATAATGAAAAACAGATTCAGAACCATTATGTAATATTGAGAAGTCCAAAAGTCCTATTTCTACAAAATTAACCAGAATTAGCTTAACCAGTGCCACTGAGGAGAAGAAACTGGCTATTCCCATTTCCCCACCCCTTCCTCTTTTATTTATGTTCTTATTAATTTTGTAAAAATCAAAAACAGGAAAAAAGAAAAATTAAAAGTGCTAACAGATATAGCTTTATTAGATTCAAGCTGACTGAGAGGGACCATGGTCTTGTAGTAAGGTAAAGGCCACAAAGGTTAAGAAATTATTTTCTCTCCTTAATACTGTCAGGTATGAAGAAGCGGAGTCTGGAGTAAAGATGATATTTCATGAGTGTTGTCGGAAAGTCTTCAGCTTTTTAGACATAAGAGGTCATTATTTGACAGCTTTTTTTTTAAACTAAAGGTCATCACGAAGTTTGTGGCTTGCAAGCACTTTTTCAAACAAAGAAAATAGACTATACCCAATATAAAGCATAAGGATGGGTTTTGTGTCAAAACTTTGTTTTTAGTTTTGTATTCATATGTAAGTGTGCCTCGAGTTAATGTGTAAAACATGAAGTTTCTTATTCTGTGGATTCCAGTAAAGAAAATGTGAGAGTTCCCCCCTCAAGCTTGTAATCCCAACACTTTGGGAGGTCAGGGCAGGAGCATTGCTTGAGGCTAGGAATTCAAGACCAGCCTGGGCAACGTAATGAGACTCTGTCTCTATAAAAAGTAAGAACAATTAGCCAGGAACGGTATCCTGTGCCTGTAGTGCTACCTACTAGGAGGCTGAGGCAAGAAGATTGCTTGAGCTCAGGAGTTAAAGGCTGCAGTGAGCTATGATTGCACCACTGCACTCTGGCCTGGGCAAAAGATCAAGACCCTGTCTCAGGGGAAAAAAAATAAAGGAAAGAAAAAGAAAAGAAAAAGCCATTGTTCTAGGACACAGCCCTGGTAATCAAGCATGACCTAGGGCCTGCATTCCTCTGAATGGAAGGAAACATGGCTGGCTAAACTAGCCATAAAGGATTTAAAGGATTTGGGGGGAAAAATTCAAATAAGAATCTTTCAGTGAGCTAGGGAGAGGTGACTCCCAGCATAAAATTAGAATCAGGGAGAGAAAAAGGAAGAAAGAGAGAAAATAAAGAAAAGTATACAGGAAAAATCAAACCAACCCAGGTATCCTGTTAAACTTGATTAACATGCTGGGACATACACTTCTATGCAGAAAATAGCTCAGAAGAAGACAGAAGGGAAAAGGAAGGGGCATGTTTGTTCCCATGTGGAGAAAATCTTACTGATGAAGCTGAAGCGATTCTGAGCTGCAAGGACTGTGGGGAGGGCTCGTAATAGGACTTCTAACAGGAATAATGATAGACATCTGTTAAATGCTGGTTTATAATCTCCAACTCATTTAAACCTCACAACTTTATGAGGTAGATACATTTCTCCCGGAAAGAGGAGAAGGGAGTGGTGGTAGGCAGTGCAAGTTAAATACCAGATACATTTAAAATAGCGAACAGATAATATTGGTAGTTAACGGGTATTAAACTGTTGGGCTTTTCCCCCTAAGGTCTTGATGGGCATAGTTAACTATTATGCGCAGCAGAATCCTAATATCTAGTAATTCTAATCAGTATACAGACCAGTCCAAAATTGATAGGTAATTGTACTACTTACATTGGTTTTGACAAAGAAAAATGTAAACAGGTATTTTGAGTCCCCCCTCTCCCTGGGGAAGGTAAGTAAGTGGACATATCCTTGTGTGATTTTATTCCAGCAATTTTTGTATTATTAAATGTAATAATTCATATTAAAATAAAACTATAATATTAAAACTAATGATAAAGTCAAATCTGATGACAGGATAAAACTATTCCATTAAAATTGGTAGGTCTTTTAAATTTAGTCTCTTTTTGGGCTCCACAGTGTTTGGTAAGAATTTTGACTAAATATCTACCTATGTTTTGTATAAAGTGTAAATGATAACTTACAGATTATCACTTCCACTAATCCTACTTCCTGTAGATAGCTGGCTCTTTCCAAAGCTGATGTACAACTACACTTTTTTCCCCAAAGATATGTAAGAACCAGACCAAATTAACTTCATTAATTTTCAAAAAAGCAGCATTGTTCTCAAGTAATGCTCTAAGTGCACACCGCACAAGGAAGGTACCCCACAATGAAATATAAGATGAAACTGCAGTTTTTCAGGAAATGCTATTTTATTTATTTCTTTAGAAAAGGCTATGGCTTACTCTGACACGGATCACCCAGGGAAGGACCAAAACTCTGAGCTTTAAACAGATCAGGAGATACGAATTTTGCTTTTCTGGGCCAGAAGGAAATTCTCCTTTACTCACTGGTTTGGCATCAGTGGGGGCCTTACTTTTTAAAATTTAAACCATTTTACCGTACAATTTACTAAAGCTGTTAACACTGGACTCGATGCTGGAGAGAGAAGTTGGATCAAGGTCCAACACTGAGCTAAGTTAAGACCTTTGGAATACAAAGTTCGTGTAAGAACCCAAAGGTGCAAGCACAAAATTGCCAAGACAGACCCGGCTGGAGTCCAGCTCTCATTTAGTAATTTAAGCTTTAAAAAGAAAGAAAGAAAGAAAAAGGCGTTGGCATATCTGCCATTTGCCTGCAGTTGAATCTGTCAGGGTCTGAGTTTAGACCTGCCAGGGAAGGGCACGGCCCCCAGCAGCGGCGGGGAGGCCCCGCCGTCCGGGGCTGGAGGCGATCAAGCCCTTTACCTGATCGCGTTGACCGGCGGGTTTCGGAGGCGAATCAACGCCAGGTAGTTGTGCAGCCGCGTATACTCTGCCATGTTTCCCGGTCATCGAAATCGCCTCTGCCAGTCTCCGCGGGGCGAAGCCACTTTTCCGGGCACTCGGCCGGCCTCGCGAGGAGGGGCGCCCGCTGGGCCAATGCGAGCCGGGCCCGCCCCCCTCCGTCTGCCCGCACCGCCCTCCTCTTTCCCGGGACCCCCGCCGTGCTCCATACAGCCTGTAGTCACTTTCTCTTTATTGGTTCCCATCCTGCTCCCACCACAAAGCACAACAGGGAGGACGGTGGAAAACGGGTGGAATTGCCGGCAGGTGGAGGCTTGCAACCCCACAGCCCAGAAGGGCGAGTTTGGGGTCGGGCCAGCTGTCCTATAGTCACAGTATTCATCCTCATGATCCTCTGAACAGGGACAGATCACCGTGCACATCTGTAACACACAGAAGACACACATCATGCATTTCACCTAAATGACTATGGTACCCATCAACCAAACATTTAAGGAACATCATTTTCACTTGTCCTACAGTCAAACAGCAACTAGTGAAACCTGAGTTTCTTGCCTGCCCGATCGTCTTTTTTTCTCTTTCTTCCTCTTTCTGCCATTCTGAAGGATTATGACTTGTAAAACGTAATCCATTCGTCCATGAATTGAGCCCCTATTGTGTGTGAGACCTAGCCTGGAGAGCACAGACAAACACCACCCAGCCTCTTCCTTCCAAAAGTTCAGGCTGGGACAAGGTTTTTCTACACGGAATTGGCCTCTCATGAACCCTACCTACAGTCCACCAAGCAGTAGGAAGACATTCTGAAAGTTTCAGCGGAATTAGTCAATGAAATAATTTTCTTCACTGGTATTTCACAAGTTTTAACAATGATTAAGGATTATTTTACTAAGATATCCCTTTACCTTTTGAAAATAAAAATAGCTTCCTACTGCTAGAAAAGTACTATTGTTTTGAAGTTCTGGTAACAAGTAGAATCAGAGCGCATTCAATCCAGTAAGGACAACTGCCTCAATGATCAAAGCCAACCTATGAAGAACAGCCAACCACAAATAGTACAATGCACCTGCTTCTGAGTGCCAAAATCAACAACAGCCTCATCAGAGCGATCAGCTTCTTACAGGTGCTATCAATCTCTAAAGCCTCTAAAAATTTTGCTGATCTCTCAATTCTACCTTGCCCAAAAACTCTATGTAAGATCAATGGTCTGTTCCGCTTGGAGACACTGTGCATAGCCAGCATAGTTCTCCTTTACTATAATCAGCAAAAATTCAGTGGTCTCCCTTCAGATATTAACACTCCCTTCAGAGTGTTCTCCCTAGGCCTAGGAGAGCAACTCTGCTGTGGCATCCTATCAACTTTGAACATCTCCACCAGGGCCGAGTAGGCAGGACTTCACAGTTCTCAATGACCTGAAATTCTTCCAGAGCAAGGTTTCTCATCTGTCTTGTGGGAGTCTGCTACAGGCCACTTCTCGTCTGTCTCCCTAGTTTCAATTGAACGCCTTGTGTCCCCGTTCAAGGACGAGCTTCTTTGTAGTTCTATAAAACTACTTGGCAGTAGTTCAGGGATGGCTCCTTAAAAGGGTAGGGTCTATGGCTCGGTGCCTGCGGCTCAACGGGTTAGGGCGCCAGCCACGTACACTTGAGCTGGCGGGTTCGAATCCAGCCCAGGCCCGCCAAACAACAATGACGGCTGCAACCAAAAAAATGGCCGGGCATTGTGGCGGGTGCCTGTAGTCCCAGCTGCTTGGGAGGCAGAGGCAGGAGACTCGCTTGAGCCCAGGAATTGAAGGTTACTGTGAGCAATGATGCCACAGCACTCGTGACAGCTTGAGGCTCTGTCTCAAAAACAAAACAAAACAAAACAAAACAAAAGGGTAGGGTCTAGGGTGATGCAAATGAGGCACCTAGTGGATAAAATTTAAGGGGGCACCCACTCTGAGGTTCATGCAGGGCTGGGCCTGCCCTGCTCCTCAGCAGCAAAGTGACTCACCGTTCCTGACATCTTTCATCTAGTTCCTGTTTGGTGTCATGCTATGGGACTAGGGATACAGGGAGCTGATACCACACTGATCTTTCTTTTGCTGTGTAATAATAAACTATCTAAATCCATTTGGGCTCCTTACTTGCCGAGTCTACGGAAGTCACAAGAAGCCAGTTTAGCAAGTGCTACCAGACATATAGTCTGCGTATAGAACACCTGACAGTGCTTTGATCATTATTATGAATTGTTACATTCTTAAATTATCTTCTCACTTAATTTTTCTCAATAATTGCTACTTAACTGGATGCTGGTCCTCTTCACTAATACATTTCCACACTATTTGCATGTTACTGCCTTTACTCCTTCAGTACATTGATTTCTTTGTCACTGTGTTGCATTATATCTGTTTCACAACAGCAGATCTGTTCATTAGGAGTGGTTCATTAAAGATTAAAAGAAAAATAGAATATAAAGCTATCACGTGGTGTAATGCCCAAAAGATAAACAATGAACTGGATTTCAATGCAAATACAGACCTTTTGACTGCTAGAACATACAGATGTGTACTCATAGTAAGAACAGACATTCTATCTAAACCTGGCTTTCTCTGTGGTGGTGATCTATTCGCCCTAGAGCCCAGGATGTTGTATGGGAAATGTCATTCAATAATAACAAGAAGCGATTAGGCTTACTTCTCAGGTAAGTCAATTGGGTTTTTCTAGAAGGAACAAAATAATGCTTTCTAGACTGGGTGATAAAGTCTCTCAAACACCCTTTCCCGTATCTTTCTCCCTTCACTGTGGGAGACAGATAGACATAAGGCTCCAGGGGAGGATAGAGTCACAGATAGAAGAAGCTTGATTTCCCATATGATTTATGGAAGAGAGCCACCTGATCACTAGAACCAGCATGGAACAAGAAATAAATTTAGGTTTATTTAGTAACAGATTTTTCCCTGTCTAACTAATACAAAAAAGCAAGGGGTAGTGAGTGCAGTCTTCCATAGTGAACTTGGGCGATAGTTGTCAAGATTAAGATGGAGTCATTTGTGTCAAACCAACAAAACAGAGTCAGGTTAGAAAGGTAGCGGCCTTGTGTACACATGCCTATGATAAGAATTATTACAATGACTTCCTGAAGGGCTCTTCTGCACATATGCCTGTAAGAAGAATCTTGCCAAAGACTTTTTAAACTACATCTTGCTAAATAAGTCACAAGGACAGCTAGCACAATGCACAGGAATACTTGCCTAACACACTGTCTCCACTAATGGACAGACATCCACTTATGTGATAAGCCCCTCTAACTAGTGTTCTTTTGTTTCAAAACAAATTATGTACCTTTCTTTTGCCTTTGAGAATTTCCCCTTGCCTCAACCTCCTCAAATATGCCATAGTTTACTATGGCACCCATGTTCCACATCAAAATGCTTCTGCTTATTCCCAGTTAAATTCAATATTTTAGGAGAGCATCTCTCTGCTAGTAATGCAGACTGACACCAATAGTATCAGTAATATGTATATATCGTCATTCACTTGGTATAATGTTTTCAAGTTTCACCCACATTGCAGCATGTCTCAGTACTTCATTCCTTCTTATGGCTGAATAATAAATATTTCATTGCGTAAATAAACCGCCTTTTGTTTATCCATTCACCAGTTGATGGATAGTTGGGTTGTTTCCACATTTTGGCTGCAATGAATAAAGCTGCTATGAACCTTTCATGGATACATTTTTGCATGAACTATTTTTGCACGAACTACTTAATTCTCTTGGGTATGTGTCTAGGAGTGGAATATGGTAACTCTGTATTTAACTTTATTCCCAAGTGATTGTACCATTTGACATTCCCACTAGAAATGTATGAAGTTTCCAATTTCTCCACATGCCAATGCTTATTGTCAATTTTTTTTATGATTAGCTGTTCTTAGATATGAGTTGTATTGTATCTTTCTTTGTTACCAATGTCTTTTCCCTTTTTGTGGGAATGCATATTTGGAATCTGCCTGGCTTATGGAAAACAAGCAATAAAAATATTCATAATAATTTTCTGGAGCAAACAATGATATTGTGTTCCTTTGAGATTAATCACATTGAATAGCCTTTATTTTTGGATTATATTTCCATCTGCTTTGAATGGCAAACAGGATTTAAATTAACATTCTATGCATTGTTAAGGAACAAGATTGACAAGACTCAAATGTTCTAGCAACTGTTGTTTCTTTCCAGGTTTCTCAATCAAAGTGCCTTGATTTAAGCCTGAGGATTGTTTTGATGCAATATAGTCTTGAAGAATCCCAAGGAAAAGAAGAGGGGCCAGAAGACTAAAGATGAGCAAACTTTTTTTTTTTTTGTAGAGACAGAGTCTCGCTTTATCGCCCTTGGTAGAGTGCCGTGGCGTCACACAGCTCATAGCAACCTCCAACTCCTGGGCTTAGGCAATTCTCTTGCCTCAGCCTCCTGAGTAGCTGGGACTGCAGGCGCCCGCCACAACGCCCGGCTATTTTTTTGTTTTGCAGTTCAGCCGAGGCCAGGCTTGAACCCGCCACCTTCGGTATATGTGGCTGACGCCCTGCTCGCTGAGCCACAGGCGCCACCCTCATTTTTATTTTTGAATAGGCAAAAAGATGATAAAAGATGCTCTAGACTGGTAAATTTTATATCACTACCTTATGAAATTTCAGAATAATCCAAGAAACATTTTGTGAAAAGGAAGTTGTGATCATCATAGATACATTATATACACTAAGAACAAGATATG
>CAUYRH010123550.1:0-45524 GCA_963574655.1 Perodicticus potto
CGGGAGGCTGAGGCAAGAGAATCGCCTAAGCCCAAGAGCTGGAGGTTGCTGAGAGCTGTGACTCCATAGCACTCTACTGAAGGCGATAAAGTGAGACTCTATCTCTACAAAAACAAACAAACAAACAAACAAACAAAAAAACAGTGTTATCTGGATTAATCAATCTTCAAGTTGGCATATTATACCTGCAGAAAACGTTCCAGAGAGCTCCTGCCCTGTTTTCTCTCATTCATTCATTCTCAGCTGACCCGCCCACAGAGCCTCCCAAGACCCCTGTGAGGTATGCAGGGCAGGTGACTGTCCCTGTCAGGGTCTCTTGACTTGGCTGTTCTCAAGGCTAAAGCTCAGATCCCAGGGCAGGCCCTTCAGAGGTGATGCCCACTCCAGGAAGCAGCCGGGTGGCCGGGTGGCCACAGCACCCTCTGCACCACCAGGGGGCGGCAGATGAACGTCTGTGTTTTTGGTGGGGTGGGAGGGAACCCTGTGTTCCAGGCCTGGCCGGGTCCTCTTGGTTGGTTCCCTGCCCAGGCAGGCAGGCAGGCCAAGGACAGGGAGGACAGAGGCCCTTTTCTTGCTGAGGGGCTACCTGAGGAGAGGGACACAGACATTAATGGGGCCCCAGGCCGGGAGCTCTTCCTCATGGAGTCCCCTTCCGCCTGGAGCTGTACAAGGGATAACTTATTCAGTTTATGCCTCACAAACACCTCTGACGGGAGGGTGGGAGCCCTCTCCCTATTCTAGAGCGGAGACCAGGAGGGGCCTATGTTGGGAGTATTGAGGGGCTGGGGTCCTGGCTGCACTTCTTCCTGGCTTTTCTTTTTTGTTTTTTTTTGAGACAGTCTCACTATGTTGCCCTGGGTAGAGTGCTGTGGCGTCACAGCTCACGGCAACCTCAAATTCTTGGGTTTAAGCGATTCTCTTGCCTCAGCCTCCCAAGAACCTGGACTGCAGGTGCTCTCCACAGCACCCGGCTATTTTTTGGTTGTAGTTGTCATTGTTGTTTGGCAGGCCCGGGCTGGATTCAGCTCTGGTGTAAGTGGCTAGCGCCCTAGCCACTGAGCTGCAGGCGACGAGCCCTCTTCCTGGCTTTTCAATTTCTCAGGGAGATGCTGGAAGGTCTACAGGCTGCCCCCTCATCCTCAGGCAAGGAAGGCCCACTTACCCAGGTTCCTTTCATGTACTTATCAACAAAGTCACCACTGCTGTGTCCTCAGGGGAAGGGTGCCGGGATAGCAGTTGGGGGTACCTGTCAGCCTGGCAGGCACTAGCTCCCTCTTGGCTGCTGTCCATGGGCCAGACAGGGACTGGACCTAGGCTTCCTCCTCATGCTGGGAAGGAGCAGGTCTAGCTCTCTGCAGAGGCCAATTCCCAGAACAGGACCCCCAGGAAGGTCCCCTGGGTCTAGAGGACCCTCTCTGTTTTTGCTGTGAGGAGGATACCATCCCGCTCCGGCCCCTGCCCGGCAAGCCAGGGAAGAAGGGGACTGGGCCACTGGGTAGGAAGCTTTGGCAGATTGGTCACCTCCCTCCCTCTACCCGCACCCTGCCTCCCGCGTGACTGAGCCAGTCTCAGGAAGGGCTTGGATTTGCCCACGGTCCCCTAGAGCAAAGGCAGTGAGAACCAGCTGAGCCAGGATGCACATAATTACAATTGCAGAATCTGCTGTTGATGTCCTGGAAGCCCCTCCCACTGTCGGGCCCTGCCAGCTGGACAGAAAGTGGCCCCCCCAGGGCGTGGCCCAGAAAAGAGATCAGGGCGAGGCAGGGTGGGGGTGGCTGCGACTCTGGGCGGGAAGGCTCCTTTCCTATCTCCCTCATTGTTTTAGTATTCGGTCTGGGACCCCAGATCTGCACTCGGCCAGCAGCGAGTGGCCAGGACTCCGAGCAGAAAGCAGGGGAATCCTGGCCTTTGTGTGGGGGCCAGGGCAGAGGATGGGAAGGGGCTCTAGGGAGTACTCATCCGACGCGAGGCCTCCAGCCTCGAGTTATCCCGTTAGGTCCTTGTGCCTCCAGCCGCTACGACAACTAGATGCGCCAAGGAGATGCTAGAAGCCTCGGCCCAGCCCAGTGCCCCCTCCCGGATCTGTCCTTCTCCGACGGCCCATGCGAGGGCGCCTAGAGCAACAGGGGCCATCTCCTGACTTCCGCGGAGGTCCGGCGGCACACAGGAGGAACACCCGGTCACCATTCCACAGAGGAGGTCACTCTCCCCCGGTGAAGGGCCCCCAAATCCCAGTGCCCCTCGGAGAAACCGGCGGGACGCCGGCCAGCACCGCAGGCCCCGCCCACCGCAACTTTCGCGGGCTGCAGCGGGGCAGGAAGTGGGGAGGGGGCGGTGCTTGGGGCGCTGGGTGGTACTAGGCGTGAGGGTTGGCCCCGCCTCCGGCCCCGCCAGGCCTTGGCCGCGCCCCCTGCGCCCCTAGCGCCCCGCAGCAGCGAAGTCGCCGAGGCCGAGCTTCGGTCGCTGAGCGCGCAGCGGGCGGGCGGGGCAAACAAAGCGGCGGCGACTCGGGAGGCCCAGACCCGGGACGCGAGGAGGGAGCGACCCGCCGGGCCTTTGTCTCGGGAGGGGCCGGAGCGGCCGCGGCCGCGGGGCGCCCAGAGCGCAGAATGCGGCGCCCCGCGGGGCAGATCCGGGAGCGCTGCGGCGGCGCGCGGCTTGGGACCTGGCTCGGGACCCGTGGACACTTGAGTGTGTGAAGCCACCCGGAGCGCTGTCCGGGGGCCGCACGCGGGCGGGAGCGGCGGGGGAGGAGGAAGAGGAGGGGACGCGCGGCGCGCAGCCGGGACCCGGGCCGCCCGCGCGAAGCCCCGCCCCGGCCGCCGAGCCCCGCGCTGGCAGGCGGGATGCCCCGCGGTCGCCGCGCTCCGGCTCGCGAGCTGCCCTGAGCGGCGGGCGCACGGGCGCCATGGAGCAGTGGCGGCAATGTGGTCGTTGGCTCATCGACTGCAAGGTCCTGCCGCCCAACCACCGCGTCGTGTGGCCCTCGGCGGTGGTCTTCGACCTGGCGCAGGCGCTGCGGGACGGGGTCCTCCTGTGCCAGCTGCTGCACAACCTCTCCCCCGGCTCCATCGACCTCAAGGACATCAATTTCCGGCCGCAGATGTCCCAGGTGAGCGTCGCAGCGCGGCGGGAGGGCCGCCGTTGCTAGGGCATTCTCCGAGCCCGACGCGCAAATCCGGACGCCGGGGTCGCGGCCGCCGCGGGGCCAGTCCCACTGGCTGGGGCTGCCGGGGCTTGGGGACGTCGCCGGGCAGCGGGAGGGGCGGTAGAGAGCGGGCACGCCCGGGGCCTCCAAGCTGGCTCCTCTGAGTGGAGACCTCCGGAGGCGCGAAGTTGGCCAAAGTCCCCCAAACCTGGGGCGCACCTCCACGGCCCGCGGGTACTAATCGGGGGAGCCTCTTCCTCGGTCTGCGCCTCCCGGGATGGGGGAAACGCGCAGCATTGCCACTCTCTGCTGGGCCGGGGCCCTGCGACAGTCCCTTCTGCCCCCGCCCCCCAGGCCTGCCGCCCTGAGGGGCCGCGTCGAGGGTCGCCCCCTCGGACTTCGCAAATGATGGCTGGACCCCGGGAGGATCAGCAGCGCGTTTGCTGGGCTTCCCAGGGTCGGGCCTGAGGGGCCGGGTAGGGCGGGGCGGGCGCTCTCGGCCCCGAGGAGCGGGTGGGCCTATGGCGTCCCCTCGCCGGCCTCCACCTCTGCCAGGACCTGGGCTGGGGTCGGGCCCCTTCGGAGGCCTTCAGGGCCAGTGGACTTGGCGCCAGCTGGAGTCCTCGTCCCTTCCCTAATACCCCCCCACCCCTCCGTCGGGCCCTTGAGTGTGGCCTTTGTCGCGGAGAAGGCACGCGTGTGGCCACAGGGCCCGGCAGGAAAATGTCCGCTCCGCCGGCCAGAGCTGCTTTTCTTGGCCCGAGGGAACTTGGCCAAGGCTGGAGCCGAATCGAGAACCCGTTCTGCCGTCCTTCCCTTCGGAGGTCGCAGAACCCCCGCCCCAGCAGCTTTGAAGAGGTGGGGGAAGCAAAGGAGGGGTGGGGGCTCCGCTCCGGTCCAGGCAACCCTGCCCCGGAGTGACTGCCTGCAGCTCGGTAGCCGCTTACTCAGCCGCCCTCGGAAACTCCGCGTGGACAGAGGCCGTTCCGAGTGGGACCTGGGAAAACGCGGTGCCGAGGGATGGAGTGAGTCAGGGCTCTCGGCTGCGAGGCCTCTGCCCTTTGGCGGTGCGCGTTTCCTAGGAGACGGGCCCTCCTCTCCTGGGCGTTGGGGGTGGCTGCTGACAAAGGAGAGCCCTGAGGGGGGAAGGGGCCGCCGCCTTCCCACTGGGTACTAACAGACCGGAAGGAGCCCAGGCCGGCGGTGTGCACTGCGAAGCTTTCACAGAGCTGCCCCTCTGTCCGGCCTCAGAGCCCCGCGGGCGGCTGCGAAGTACTTTCCCATTTTACTGCTGGAGAAACGGAGGGCGAGTGGGTCTCCGGTGGGCAGACTGCTGGGCCTGGTAGGACTGTCTTTGATTTGAACTGCTGGGCTGGCTCCCTCTGGGCAGGCAGGGTTCTGGCTGGCTGATTGGCAGGAAGGCAAGTGCTACTGGCAGAGGCAGGGGCTGGGTCTGCACAGAGGGGGCTGGGCAGAGCTCAGCCTTGCCTGGGCCTGGAGCTAGCCCCTCCCCAGCTGTGGTTTGGGAAGGGTAGGAGGAGGAGGGGCACTGGCTTTGGCAGGTGGCTGGTTCTGGCTCAGCCTGGATGCTGCAAATTCAACTCTGAGACTTCTGGGGTCCCTGGAGGCATTGAGGAAGCTGCAGCATCAACACTGACACAGTTTTCTTAAGTCCTGCTGCCCAGGCTTAGGGAGAGGGTTTTGGGAGACTGGGTGGTAGGGAGGACCAGTGGATGTGGCCACATGCATTGATTGAATCTTAGCAGTGTCACCCCCTCAGGGAGGTGAGGACCTTTGGGGCTTTACTTTCCCGGTGTTCCTGTGCTAATGACAGTCATAGTGGCCACTTCATTGCCATGTCCTAAGGATTTGCTGAGGGAGGTCATAGTCTCAAGTGATCTTCCGGCCTCCTAACTTCCTTCCTTCCCTGAGCAGCTGGGACTACAGGTACATTTCACCACACTAGGTTAATTTTTCTATTTTTTGTAGAGACAGGGTCTCAGTATATTGGTTAGGCTGGTCTTGAACTCCTGGCCTCAATACCCAGCTAATTTTTTCTATTTTCAGTAGAGACGGGGTCTCGCTCTTGCTCAGACTGGTCTCGAACTCCTGAGGTAAAGGGATCCACCTGCCTTGGCCTCGCAAAGTGCTGAGAGTATAGGCGTGAGCTGTCGCGCCTGGCCTTATTTTATTTTTTTATTCAAAATGCCTGGAAGCCAGCATGGGTTTAATTAAACTAATTAGGTATGACCACAATCTGCTGATCCTGATGAGAGACCAAGTGTGTCTGCGACAGCTTTGGCAAAAGGTCCAGGGCTCGGCCTTGCCAGCAGACAGCCTGAATGGTGGGCTACAGCTTGTCCCTTTGGGGTGCCAACCGCCCAGCCTCTGACCTACCCATCCCCTACTGAGCAGAGCAGGCAGCTGTCTGTGGGGGTGCAGCACAGGGAAGGCTTGGGGCTGGGGCGGCTGGGGTTTATACCCCCACCTCAATGCCTGCTTCCTTTTCTCTGATGCTGCAGCCTGCCCACTTTTTGGTGTGCTGCCCCCTCACGCCTTTTTGGCCTGTGCCCATTACGTGCTGTGCCCGCGCTGTGAGACCTCCTTTTCTAATCTGGCTCTTCCTGCAGGGGCTGGCTTAGGGGCTTCTCTTGGAAGCCACCTCTGATTCCACCCTCTCCCCATTCAGCCCTTGGCGTCAGGGGCTCCCAGTGCCTTTGGCCTTGCGCGCTCTGCTCTGTTTTGCCACCAGAGTTCCCTTGCTGCTTGCTCTGTAGAACTCAGGAACTGGGCAGAGTGCGGGTACAGGCGGAGGGACAGGCAAGCTGTGGCAGTGGTCAGGAGCCCCTCCCAGGCAGGGCTGAGGTGTCCAGTCCGGCAAACCTGGCCTCCCTGCATCTCTTCCCTTCATCTCTGCTCCTGCAGTCCAGGAGTAATCCGTGAACTCTTGCCACACACCACACAGGCTCTGCACCTCATGTGGGGCAGGGAGCACGCTGGGTCTGTCTCTGCTCTCATGGAGCTTTGGTCAAGCGAGGGCACTCAGCAGGGGTGCCCAGTGCGGGTGGTGAGATGCTTGCTGGCTGAGAAGGCGACATTCAGTTCCCCCAGTGCAGGCAGGTGCTTCCATGAGGCTGAAGTAGGAGAAGCAGGAGATGGGTGGCTGGGGGCGGAGATGGAGGGGGGAAGGCTGGCTGTAAGGGCGACGGGGAGCTTTTTCTTTTCTTCTTCCTCTTTATTGGTAGATTTCATTTATAAAAACATTTGACTCATGGAAAAGTTCTAAGTGTGGTACAAATAACCTCTTTGAGCCATTTGAGGGTAAGTTGGCCGCTTAGTGCCGTGTACCCCTGGGTGTTTGGTGCTGTGTACCCCTGGGTGTTCACTGTGTGTCCTACAGACAAGTCGGGCACTGTCCTCTGTAACCAGAGTGTGGCCCTCTCATTCAGGTGGCCCTCTCCCCTTCACCTCCTGGCAGGTGGCGCAAGCCTTACATTTGCCCCCTTGTTGGGGATGGCCAGTTTCCCTCCTAGATTAGGATGGGGTTTCCCAGACTGTCCTGAAGCTGCTTTCTTCTCCTTTGCAGTGAAAATGTATTTTAGAGAAGGTACTTTGAGTTGATATGAAGATCCCTTACTCTCTCCCTCCCTTCTTCCCTCCTTTCCTCCCCTTCCATCCCTTTTCTGTCTTTTCCCTCCTTCCCTCCACCTCTCCGCTTTGGCTTAAGGCTCCCTTTTATTCCTTGCATTATAATTTGTCACTGTCATTGTTTATACTACAGTGTTTATGTTGCTGCTCACATTGTCCCAGTTTGGCCAGGGAGAACAGCTTCAAGCTGCCTTCCCTGTGTCTTTTTACATGTCCCAATCATTCTTAGAGCTGCAGAGAATGTGGAAATGTTGTGCCCGAAAAGATGTTCCCGACTGATCTTGTATTTTCTTTGTCTCAGCTCAGGAATCAGCTGTTTCTCCAGGGTGCTCTGCTTCCCTGGTAGTAGAGAGGGGTACTTAGAAGCCAAGATTGGGACGAAGTGCGCTTAGTGCAGCTGGGGTGTTCCTGCTCCCAGACGTTCTCGGGGCCCACACTGGGGAATGGATGTGTGCGTATGAGGGTGTTCATAGTCACGAGTGCCTGTGCATCCATGCATGTCCTGAGTTTACATGTGTGTTTGTTTTCTGTCTCTATCAGCGCTGCCAGATCGAAATGAAATGTGAGCCTCATCTCCGTTTTAAAATTTTCTGTGGTCATAATAAAAAAGTAAAAAGAAATGTGTAACACTGATTTTATTTAATTTTTTGATTTTTTTTTAAATTAAAAATTAAAAATCCCACTTTGTGACCCTGGGCAGAGTGCTGTGGCTTCATAGCTCAAGCAACTTCAAATTCTTGGGCTCAAGTGATCCTCTGGCCTCAGTTGTTCATTTTTAGTAGAGACAGGGTCTCACTCTTGCTCAGGCTGGTCTTAAACTCATGAGCTTAAGCAATCTGCCTGCCTTGGCCTCCCAGAGGAGCCTCAAGCTGTCACCCTGGGTAGAGTGCGGTGGCATCACAGCTCACAGCAACCTCCAACTGCTTGGCTTAAGCGATTCTCTTGCCTCAGCCTCCCAAGTAGCTGGGACCACAGGCTCCTGCCACATTGCCTGGGTATATTTTTTGGTTGTGGTGGTTGTTATTTGGCAGGCTTCTGGCTGGGTTTGAACCCCCCAACTCTGGTGTATTAGCCACTTGAGCTACAGGCGCTGAGCCATCTGGTCATATTTTAATAATATATTTCATTTAACCTATGCATTCTCAACAGCGGCTTTACTGCCCCTGAGGGGGGTGAACATCAAACCTTTGGGGGTGGAGAAATCTTGTTTTTATAAGTACAGCAGAGATGAAACATATGAATAGTATGTCTGTGGCATCAGGTTTCAGTGAGGAGGGGGATTAGGATATTGCCTGAAAAGCCTGGGGGTGGGGGAGCAGTGAAAACAAGGCTCAGAAGCATGGATTTCCCAGCTTTGGCAGCTGTGGGGGGTCTTGGGCAAGGGGTAGGAGGGCAGCGAGGCTGCTAGTGACCTGGACTGGCTGGGGGTGGCACCCGCAGACCTGTGCCCTGGTCTGACATGGGCTTGGGTTAGTCTGCCCAGGCCATGGAGTGGGCATGACTTGATGCTGGTGTTAGTGAGTTGTTGATGTGGTGTGTATGGATAGGAAAAATCTGGCTTTGGCATGGACCAGCATGAAACCAAGGGGAATTCTGAGTAGCAGGGTGAGGTCAGGGTCCCGTGTCAGCAGCAACACATGTCTGCCTGTGGTTCGGGCTGTAGAGACATGAGGCCTCACAGTGCGGTGATGGGGCTTTCGGTGGTGCCAGTGGGGGCAGGAGCCTCAATGGGATACAGGACCTTGTGGGGGCCTGACGTGGTGAGTGTCCCCCACCCCTTTCCCCCATTGAGGCCTTTCTGACCGTGAGACCTAGCTGACCAAGGATGTCCCGTCCCTGGAGGAAGTTGTCCTCATCCCTCTGGAAAGACCTGGATCCTGACCCAGGTGGTCGCAGCCTAATGTACTTTGAAGATACTTGTGGGGAAACACGTTTGTCCACTGGTCTGTTTCCTGTCCCTGACCAAGCCGTGTCCATGGCTGGGGCTTCTCAAGTTTCAGCGGTGGGAGGCCTGGGACTGGGGCGGGGGTGGGGTGGGGCTCTGGCTCTAAGCAGGTGCCCAGACGGGAGCCCCTCCCCACGGAGGTGTTTCAGGCTCTGTGGGCCAGACACCCAGGACTGTCTGCCTCCGCCCGTGCAGCGTGGATGTAGCCACGGAGGTCTGTGGCTGTGCTCTAGTGACACTGATGGAGAATAAAATCTGATTTTCATATAATTTTCACATGTCATGAAATATTCTTCTTCATTTAAAACTATAATCACCTTTCTTGGTTTGCAGGATGTACAGAGCGGGGCTATGGGCCATGCCAAACCGGACAGTGGCACAGTCTGCTGGTCTCTGCATCCTATCCACTGGGCCCCTCTGCTGCGGCCACAGCTTGTGGCTCCTGCCTGGTGTCACCTTTGCTGTGTTTCCCTGGCTTCCTGATGCTCCAGTTCCAGCCACACTGGCCACCTTCCTGTGGTCCCACCTCAGGCTCTTTGTCCGTGCTGCCCTCTGCCTAGAGGCCTGTCCTGTCCAGGCCAGCCCAGGTCTCCTGGGAGGGGCTCTTGGTCCCCTGAGGTCTCCCTTGCCCCGTTCTTCCGCATACAGCTTGTATTTAAACCTTCGCTGGGCTGGTCAGACAGGAAGTGCCCTCAGTGGGCTGAGCACTGGTGGTGACCTGACCTCGCCCTGGAGCAGACCAGCTACTGTTAACTTGAACAGTCATTTTATGAGGAGTGGTTGCTGGTCAGGCCCTACCAAGGCCACGTGAGTCTATGTCTTAGTCCAGCAACACTCTTAGCCCCAGCTTCCCCATGGAGGATGGCCCCTGGTGTCGGGGAACTGCACTGCCATAAAGAGGTCCTTGGAAATACTTAGTGAATGCGATGGACTGCCTGAAATGGCAGTATTAGGGACCACATAACTATTGGGCTGGGGTGGAATCTTAACGCTGACCATGTCTCTCCCACTCAGTCTCTTTGTCTGAAATGGATGACTGTTGCTACATTGCAGACTTTGGGGAAAAATCAGTGTAAAAATGTGTGCCTGGTACTGGCCTTGCAGGAGGCCCCATGAGTGTCAGGGCACTGCACCCCACTCTAGGCTCAGCTAGCTGAGTCCCACAGGGTGGGCACTGGCCCTGGCCCGCCGCCTGGCCCTCTCGGCATCCAGACTGGGCCCCAGTGGGCACCCTGTAGGAGCAGCTCTGCTCCTGGGCAGCTGCTGCCTTCTTTGCACCTCTGCTCTGCTGCCTGGCTGCAGCTGAGCTAAAGCCCTTGGTGCCCCAGAGGGCAGGGTGTGCACGGACAGTGCGCGTGCTGTGGCCCCAGTACCTGTCTGCAGAAGGAGGCTGTTCTGGGGTGAGCAGCATCAGGCCTAGGCTCTCAAGGGAGCCTGGAGATCAGGATAACACTCAAGTCTGAGATGGGAAGGGACTGTGAATAGTTACATCTGGACCCTGGGGCGAGACTGAGCCTGCTGGTGCCCCTGATGCCCGCTGAAGGGTCTTACTCCTCTCCGCTGCGTCTCCCCAGACCCGTGGGCTGGAGGGGGCAGGAGGACACACATGAAGCATTATCTGCTGGTGTGGTCTGAGACCGTGCTTGTCCTTAGCTGATGGGAGTTTGGACCCCAGGGGCAGGGTGATTGCAGAGGGATTCACAGGGGAGGTTGTCCTGAGCTGACCTTGCAAACTGCATTCTCCAAGTGGGGATGGTGTTTCCCTGGAGACAGGGGATGAGTCTGAAGCTCAGAGAGATGGGGTGAGGGAGGTTCCAAAGCTGCTGGCAGCTGGCTGGATAGGGGTGGGTGATCAGCCCTTGTGCTGGCATGGGGAGCACCCTGGTCTCCTGGGGGGAGATGCCTGCTGCTAGGCCCCTCTGCCTCAACCCACCTGGGCTTCAAGCTGGAGAAAGCTGTGCACCTTGGTTCTGCCCTGGGAGGGTTTATTTCAAAATCACTCACCACTGGAACCTCTCCTGGCCTGGAGATGCCCTGTGAGGCAGTGGGTAGGGTAGAGGCAGGGAAGCTCTGCCCCATTAATGGATGAGGGGTAGAGATCATGTGGCCATGGGGGTGCCCAGGCCCCAGCATGGTCCTTGGGATGGTGGGGAGGTTGGGAGACAGAGCTTGGGTGCCCAAGTCCAGAGATGGGCCCTGGGCTGGCTGGCTCTGGGCTGTGCCATCACCTGCTCCCAACAGTTGGGATTTACTCAATTCCCATCGGCTGAGCACTTGATCTTAGGCATTGGGCAGCCGAGGTAGAACCCTGACTTTGTGCTGCTAACTTTCTGGAGGAGGGGACAGGATAAAGGATTGACCAGTAGAAAAAGTAGAAAAAAGATGACGCTTTCTGATGCAGGAGAAAGAAGGAAGGAGGCAGGGTCCACAGTCCAGGGGAGACTCCCAGACAGGCCTCCTGTCTGTCCTTGTCTTCCCCTCCCCACGCACACCTGCACTCCCCAAGTATTATTTCAGCTCAGCAGTGGGGCAGGGCAGGCCCTGAGAGGTCACTGGTCTCTGGGGAGGGGTCCTCAAGGGCTCCAGGCCACTGTGAAGGGGCTCCTCTGATGAGGCTGGGGGCTGGCCCGGCCCCAGTCGCCTCTTGGCTGGCCTTTTGGAGCGACTGTGGCTCCTGGCTCTGTGTTTCTGCCTCAGGAAGTATCCTGTAGGCTTGTCCCCCCAGCCCTGTCAACATCCTCTGTCTGGGTTCCGGATGGCTGTGTGGTATCCGCTGCCTCTCGGTGCTCTGGGACTCTCCTCAACCACTCCCATGCTGAGCTGTCTCTGTGCAGCCCCCACCTGGGGTTCTGCCTCCCTGTGTCCTGGCCTTGTGTGCAGTCGGGCTGTGAGTGGGGACAGCACTGGGCCCTCTGAGACCCAAGTCCTAGTCCGTGCCCCACGCCCTGCATCCCCCAAGATGGCCCCTGGTTGGTGCTGGGATGTGTGCGAACTGGTGAGCCCCACGGGGGGCAGGCACCATGCTCAACTGCCCCTTGGAAACTCTGAGCTCTGAGGGGCTCTTCGACTGGACAGTGATCTGTGGCTGCCACAACTGTTTTGGCTTCTGAATCCAAAAGATAAACAAGGGAAACAAACATGGAGAGGACAGGATTGTGCTGTGGGAGCTTGAGCTGAGGGCCAGGTTGGCGGCCGCGGCCCTGAATTAGGTGTCCTGAGGTCTCGCAGCAGGGTCTGGGTAGAGCAGTGCTGACCGGAGGGGTCGTTTGTAGTCTTCACAGAGTTCGTACGAGGATTAAGAAAAATCACTTTACCAGACCTGCTCCTAATTCCCCTGAGCCAGCTTAACCTTGAAGTCATAAGTGCTTCTTGTTTGTTTATTTTGTTTTGTACTTTTGGTTTCAAAGGCAGCACACAGACGCAGAGTCCTCCCATTCCCTCTTCGAACCCCTTTTTCTTGTCATCTGCATCGGGTGGGAGAGTTTTTCTTTTTCTTTATTTTGAGACAGGATCTGTCTCTGTCACCCAGGCTGGAGTGCAGTGGAATTATCATAGCTCACTGCAGCCTTGAACTCCTGTGATCAAGTGATCCTCCTGCCTCAGCCTCCTGAGTAGCTGAAATCACAGGCACCTGCCCCCACGCCCAGCTAGTTTTTTTTTTTTTTTAATTTTGTAGAGATGAGGCCTGACTATGCGGCTCAATGAGGAGCGGAGGCCGAGGTGCTCAGCCACAGGCCAGGGCCACTCTGCTTGCGAGAGGCTGGCCTGGACTTGGCCCTGGACTTTTGTACTCCAGAGGCCTTGCCCTTGACTGCAGCTCCTCCCAGAGTCCTGAGGACTGCGTTTTGGTTTTTCTGCCTTGTTTTCTCCTCCAGTGTGTCTGTGGTTGGCGACCAGCAGGAGAGGCAGGCCACATCCTGAGGTACAGCTCTAGACGCCTGCCCCTAGCTTCAGTGTCTGGCCTTCAAGGACTGTTGTCAGGAACCAGAGGTGCTGGGTGCACAGTGGTCCTGGGTGGGGCTGGACTCTCCCATTGTGTGACCACCTAAGAGGGTGCCTGGCCCCAGGGCTGTTGCCTGGTGTGGACAGGGCACCTGGGTAAGCTTTGGTCTAGTGATACCCTGTGTCCTAGACCCAGGGCGGGGGTGCCTTATGCTCAGACCCTCCCTCTTCCTACCCACTTTTTTTTTTTTTTTTTTGAGACAGAGTCTTGCTCTGTTGCCCAGACTAGAGTGTCCTGGCATCAGCCTAATTCACAGCAACCTCAAATTCATGGGTTTAAGCAATCTTCCTGCCTCTGCCTCCCAAGGTGCTAGGACTACAGGCTCCCACCACAATGCCTGGCTAGCCTTTTCATTTTTAGTAGAGACGGGGTCTTGGTCTTGCCCAGGCTGGTCTCCACCTCTTGAGCACAAAGGATCTTTTTTCCTTGATTTCTCAGAGTGCTGGGATCACAGATGTGAGCCACTGTGTTCCCCCCGTCCCTCAACTCTTCGTCCTTCTCTCAGACCCTGAGCATCCACTGGATTCCTGGGAGTCTCTCTGCTTGAGGTGCCTCCTGCACTTACTGGTTGAGGGAAGCAGGCTTGAGACTGGGCAGCGGGGCATGACCTGGGCCCGGAGCTGGGTGTGGTGGGCCCTCTCTGGGGCTGAGGAAGAGGCCAACTCCCCGTCCCTGTGGCCTCCACTCACAGTGCAGGTTGGCCATGACGAAGGCTGGAGTCCTGACTTTACCCCCAACCACTGTGTGTACCCGAGCTTGCCACCTTTGAGCCTCGGTTTCCCCCTCTGTGGCTGGGGATGAAGGTGTGTCTTCCTCAAGGGACGTGTGCACAGACAGTGCGTGGTTCACCCATTCTGGAATATTGTCTGACACTTGCTATGACCCGTGTAAACTTGATGCACGATGCTTCAGGAGAGAAGCCAGACCCCAAAGGACAAGGAGAGTAGGATTTCTTCTATGAAATGTCCAGAGGAGACACATCCATGGGACAGAACGTAGGCTAGTGGCTGCCTGGGCTGGGGAGAAGGGCTGATGGGCACAAGTTTCTGTTGGAGGATGAAAAAGTTCTGGAACCCGATAGGGGTGTGGGGTCATTGTCAACATTCTGCACGTCACTGGGGGTCAGTTCTGTAATAGGTGTGTTTTCCCACAATTAAAATGGATGGTGTCTCCCCTGTGGAGCTGGGAGGAGAATCATGTGAGGTCATTGGAGCAGGCTGTGACAGAGGAGACACCCTGCCTTCATGGCCTTTCCTCTCTAAAAGTATGGAAGGTCTTAGGACTGTACTGGCATAAAGTGAATACTCTAGATTCATGTATTCAGGCATTTTCTCAGGCCTGAGGCACTCTCAGGGGTCCAAGTGGGTGGGCCAGCCCTGCGGAGTCTTCCTGGGATCACTCCAGGAAGGTCCCAGGGTGAGGGAGAGCCCAGGCTGAGGGGGGGGGGAGCTGGGTTTTGTGTTCCATCTTTGTCATTTGTCCGCATGTGATTCTGGGAAACTGTTCCCCTGTCTAAATTGGGAACAATGTGGATAATAACAGTTCCTGTGACTCAGTGTCTTGAAAGTTGAATGGGCTCATGCGACTGACCCTTACTACCCAGCACCGGCATGTTTTGACCCCCTCTGTGAAGCTCACACTCAGGCTGGGCCCCCCAGAACTTTTTTAGATCCTGACTTGGCCAAGCCAAAAGCGGGGAGCCAGAAGGGGGGGAAGGAAGGAGACAGGTGATGTTTGGTCCAGCAGTTTTGTGCTGTGGACTGGGGAGGGAGGGCCTCCTCAGAAGACAGGGCCTGGCAGGGTTTGTGTCCACCCTCCTGGCTCCTGGCTGGGAGGAAGCCATGACATGGGTGTCTGCTGCTGGGAGGGCGCGATGAGAGCAGCCTTCACTCACTTCCTCTCGCTGCCCTCACCTGCCTTTTGGTATCAGCAGAAGGAAGCTGTGCCAAGGGCCTTGAGGTGTCTGCCCTCTGGGGCATGCCAGTCTTTGCAGGGATGTGAATGAAGGTCTTGTAGGGGAGGTGGACAAGGCTTGTTCCCTTCTGAGCCAGAATCACCCTGAGTGGGTGATTCTGCGATTCTGCTTCTAGGGGGCAGGCACACGCCTTGGTGGAAACCTTGGCCCAAGACATTGGCGTTTTTTTTTTTTTTTTGGCCAGGGCTGGGTTTGAACCCACCACCTGTGGCATATGGGGCCGGCGCCATACTCCTTTGAGCCACAGGCACCGCCCTACATTGGCGGTTCTTGGAAGACTCAGGCCTACTCAGAAAGGCCGGTATGCCGTCTGGTCATCCTGGAAGCAGAGTCCTCCCGTGCTGACCATGCACTGCATGGTGGAGGGAGAACGTGGATTTCTTGAGGGGAGGTGAATAGAGCGGTCAGCAAGAGGGTCCCATTGAGAGTCATTTCCAAGCCCGGCCTGCTGACATCTGGGCTCGGACAAATCAGTCCACCTTTCTGAGCCTCAGTTTACCCTGTTCACGCAGGGGAAGGTGGTAGTGTCAGTGGTGCAGGTGTGTGCTTGGCCGGTGCAGGAGCAGGCAGCTGTGGGGGCTGTGGCTCTTGCTGTCCCAAGCCCTGGCCAGCTCACCTGGCATCTGCTGCCATTGGGAGCCCAGCGCGTGGAGGGTGCAGTGTGGGTGATTCTTCCCAGGCCCTGGGCATGGGCGCGGGAGCTGTGGGTGCTGGGGAGGCCAGTGTGTGCTCCGCAGGTGGGCAGGGCAGGGGCAGGAGGCTTCCTGGAGGAAATGGCCTTTTAGCTGAGCCAGGTGAGGGTAAGGTGCTTCTGGGACAGGTCAGGACTTGCCAGTTGCTGGCCCGCCAGGTTGGCTCCCTCCTTGTCCTGTTGTCCCTCTGCCTGGCTGCGCTTTCCCTGTAGTCATCCGAGGGCGCTGTTGACACTCACTCACGGGGTGGGGGGGAGCAGGGCCCTGCATTTGGGTCCCTCTAGGCTTTCTTTTTCCTGGTGGGAGGTGTTGATGGGTGGGCAAGAGTCTCACTAGCCTGGCAGTGTCCTTGGGACAGGGACAAGGGAGCTGCCCTTGTGTGGGAGCATCTAGGGTCCCCACTTCAACCACTGGGATTGGTGGGGTGGGGGCGCATTGCCCTGTTCTGTTGGAGTGTGTGGGCTGGGCACTGCCAGCCCCTCTGTCCCCTGGCTTCTCTGTGTTTCCTTCCTGTCCAGGGTGACTTTCCGCATGGCTTTCTCTGCAGGATCAGAGCCCAGTGGTGTGAGGATGCTCAGGTGACAGGGTACCTAGAGGACATCGGGAGGAGGCCAAAGCCCCCATGGACGAGAAGCCTGTCCTTTGCTGGCTATGGGACTGTGGCACATTTCTTCACTTCTCTGAGTTTTGTGGGACAGTGCTCGTTCCTCCTGCTCAGGGTGACAGGGGATGCAGGGACACGGTGCTCTGGGTGTGTGCAGCGCAGGGCCCAGCCAAGGGAGGCGTTGGGGTCTGCACCTGTGTGCCCAGGACACGTGCCCGAATCTCTGGTCCCTGCGTGCCCTCCTCCCAGCCCTCGCGTGGCTTTCCATGGGCTTTCTCATGGCGCTTGTTGGTGCTGGGTCTTCACTGCTTGCTAGCTCAGGGTGCTGGGTGGGGCTGGTGCCCAGGCAGGGCTTCTTGGGGCATCTTCAAGTCCCCCCTTCTCTGCAGGAGTGAGGCTGAGTGGTGGTGAGCCAGGCCACAGAGTCCCCAAATGTACACCCCCCTCTGCTCCACTCCAAGGTGGCCCCTTCACCATGGAGCTCTAGGGAGGTGCCGGCCCACCTGCCATCCCTCCCTGCCCGCTGCCTAACTCAGGATAGGAATTGGGCAGGGAGGGGGGCAGTGGGCATGCCCCATCTCCGGCCACTTGCTTTGTGTGTGGGCCTCAGGTGTCTTTCACGTACAATGGGGCTGTTGTTTCTGCCCACCACCCCTCAGGCTTCAGGAGTAGACGGGAGGCAGGCTCGAGAGGGTGTCCGAATCAGTCCCCTTCGCTGGAGGGAACAACAAAGGCCGCCCACGCGGGTCTGGGTATGCAACTGCTCTCGCAGGAAGCAGCTCCGCCAAGGGCTCCGTGCTCCGTGCTCTGCTTGACAAATCCCAGCTTCTGCTATTTCTTAAAGGGGCGTTTTCTCACACTGGCGGCTCGGGCTTGGCGCGGGCCAGCTGCCCCCCAAGCCGCATTTGTCTCCTGGAACTGACAGGCAAAGGCAGTGTCTGCTTTTAATAATGACGTGGGCTTCCTGCTGTTTGCTTTGGGAGAATCTCATTAGCTAATGATGTGGGGTTCCTGGAGTTCCCCACCTGCACCCTGTCCCCAGCACGTGGGGTACCCCAGAATGTGAGCCCTAGACATGTTCTCAGAGCGGGGTGAGATGCCTCTTGATTGTTTGATTAGAGAGAGCTGACGGTGCCCCCGGCTAGGACAGATGCCTTGTCTGGGAGTGAGTAATTGAGTGGATAAATCCAGGCCATAAACCTCACCTCCGCAGCAGGGCCCTGTGTGCATGTGTGTGGTGTGTGTGTGTGTTACGGGCTGGCTGGTATGTGTGTGTGTGTGTGTGTGTGTTACGAGCTGGCCGGTGTGTGTGTGTGTGTGTGTGTTATGCGTTGGCTGGTCTGTGTGTGTGTGTGTGTTACGGGCTGGCTGACTGGTCTGTGTGTGTGTGTGTGTGTGTGTTACGGGCTGGCTGGTCTCTGTGTGTGTGTTACGGGCTGGCTGGTCTGTGTGTGTGTGTGTGTGTGTGTGTGTGTGTTACGGGCTGGCTGGTCTGTGTGTGTGTGTTACGGGCTGGCTGGTCTCTGTGTGTGTTATGCACTGGCTGGCTGGTCTGTGTGTGTGTGTTACGGGCTGGCTGGTCTCTGTGTGTGTTATGCACTGGCTGGTCTCTGTGTGTGTGTGTTATGGGTTGGCTGGTCTCTGCAGCTAGCTGGGCTTCTTGACTGTCATTTCTGGGATTGGGGCTGAGTGTGGCTGCGAATATATCAGAGTGGACTTCAGGGTCAGGAAAATGGGCTTGGCCTGCCCTCTGTGCTGTGTGGCCATGGGCAAAAGCCCCCAACTCTGTGCCTGTCTGCCACTTTGATCAGTCTGGGTGATGCCATCTGCCTCCCCTCTGTGGTTCTGGGGCTCAAACCTGCTCTCTTTGAAGTGACCAAGGCCTCTGGAGTTTCATAGCTCAAGGGACCTTATTTTGCCTGCAGAGCTCTGCTTACCCTCTGGGGACACCGTATTGGACAAGGATCTGCCTTTTCTGTTGGGGGAAGCCCTGGCCACTCCTCCTTGCCCTCCCACCCCCTAGTGACTTGGGCCCAGGGGTGTTGGTGGCTCTTAAATGGTGAGTTCTCTTGATGGGAGGCAGAGACCCTGACTGTGGTTCAGCTGCACCCTGGACCAGCTCCTGGGCCCTGTCCCACCTCGCTCTCTCCAGCCTGGGCCTTGGCACTTCATGGGCCTTGGCTCCATGTGTCAGCAATTGTCCTCTGTAGCATGGGAAATGGTCAGCCTGGGCAGGAGGCCAGAGAGTGATGGCCATGTCTTGCCTCCCCCACTCGCCTTCAGTCTTTCTCTGGCTTTGTTGTCTGGTATCCCAGGACTGGGATGTGTGGGCCAGTGCTTGGGCAGCCTGTCTGTGCTTGGACGTGAGGGGTCCACTTAAGACAGTTCCTCATGCAAGAGGCCATTGGTGAGAGCACATGAGCCCATCGTATCCGAGGTCATGGGACACAGTGGAGTTGCCTGCCCTGTGTTGCTTCCAGGTGGCCATGGAAATGCCCACTGAGATGGTCAGAATGGATTAAACCCGAGGGGCTCATGACAGGCAGGGCGGTAGCGGTTATGATCATGGCATTTGGATGCTTTCGGAACTGAGGCTCAGAGCACAAAGATCCTAGATTTTAGGAGGAGATGAGGGCAGAACTTGAACCCGTGGCTTGCCACCCCCCCAGTGGCCTTGGCGCCCTCTCTGTGAGGTGCTGTGGGCTCGAGATGCTGGGATTTGTATCTGTGTAAACATTCCTCTCCCGAATTCATGTGCTGCCAGCCACTCTCTTTTCCTCTTAACTCATGAGTGTAATAAAATGTGTTTTTCTCAAAAAAAGGAAGATAGAGTTTTCACACACCACTCCCTCCTCATGCAAATAAACCTTGGGAAAAATTGGCCTGTCATCTCTTTGGGTGTATTTTGTGGTAATTTAGCTGCTTAAACGGAACATCTGTTACCCAGCGAGGCCCAGGGAGAGAGTTATAGATTAAAACAAGAGAGTGAGAAAGTTGTTTGCATTTACTGTCATCGAGGGGTGACTGCCGAGTCATACCCAGCCCCTGAGGGGGCACTGGACACCAGAGGCTGTGGGGCAAGGGTAGGTGTGTGGACTGGAGCTGGAGCTTTCTCTGGGCCCCCTCACGAGGTCCCAGGGCAGAAGCTTCCTTTGTGTGATTGATCTGGAGGCTGGGAAGCTAGGCAGGGTTGGAGCCCGGGGGTGCTCTGTGGGCCCCGACTGGGGCTCAGGGCAGGAGCTGTTCCCAGCTCTGTCGAAGGGATGGCTCTGATCCAGTGTCCTCAAGCCCAGAAGGAAGTTTCTCCTTTAGGCGCTGGCCATGTGCTTGTTGCCCTGGAAAGCTTCTTGGTTACCCCGGCAAGCTTTGGTCTGCTCATCTGTGATACAGACTGAGGTGGAGGTTAGGGGAGGTCCTGGTGTTGGTCGGTGTGGGCCATAGTCCCTGGCCCTGGCAAGCACTTGAGTATAACCACTGGTCTCCGCCCTCCACCTTGGAATCCGCTTCTCTACGTGTTCTTGTGGGCAGTGGTGTTTGTCTGAGTCAGGGGCTGTGTGGGGTGATCAGGTGGGCTCCTGTGGGGGACGGGTTGCCCTGCTCCAGGCTATCCTGTGCCAGTGAGTGCATGGTGACCATGTCACTTGTGAGTGCCTGACGTCGGGGCAGGGGAGAGATGGGTGAGACCCTGTGTCCTGCAGAGTGGGGGGGGCTGGTGGGGAGAGCGTGGAGCACAGCCTCCGTGGGTGCCCTGGGAGTGGGCAGGGTGGAGGCCCAGGGCTGTGGGAGCAGGGTATGTCGAGGACAGGGGTGCGGACCCCCTTCCACTCTAGGGGAGGTGACAGCAACTCCCAGCAACCCACTGCTGAGCAAGTGGGTTGTCCAAATAGGGGCCTGCCAGGGGCGGGGCCGGGGAGTGGGAACGGAGACACAGAGGGCTCCTGGCAATGCTGGAGGGCTGGGTGGGCTTGGACATGGACGTGAGTGATGAAGAGGGTGCTATGCCCGGCTCCGGCAGTGTGGGGCACAGTGGGGCCCGCCTTGAGTGGCCCTTGGTGGTTGGGCCCTGCCACTGGCTGGCGCCAGAGGGAGGCTGGCTGTCCCAGCAGTCTGTCCTCACTGTGCAGTGACCAGAGTGGGGACCTTTCCACCTGAGGTGTTCCCGCCTGGCCTTGGGCCTTCTGCTTTTCCTGTCTCTGTGGTGCTGACCGTGATTGTGTCCAGGTTTGCTGGACTGGAAGGTGGGTGGTGAATCGCCGTGGCGGTGTGGAGCTGGCCCCAGCCTGGGAGTGACCAGAGCCAGGTCCCAGAGAGAGATGTCTTTGATTGGCATGGGTCAATTTCCAGATTCTTCCTCCGTGAGCACCGTGCCCCCTGCCGTGCTGATGGTCGCCTTCAGAAGCACATTGTTTATCAGCAGTTGTGAACAGGCCGACATTCGCACCTAGCGCTCAGGGCGGGCACGTTTGAATCCGGCTTGCTGTAAATCCCTCCCAGGTGGGATTTATCTCCGATAACAAGATGGTCTTTGCAGACACCTGGCTAAACTGCCCAGAGACCAAAAATAGTTGTGTCTGTTATTTCTAAGTGGTTTTCGTCTGTGAAGAGAGCTAGCTGTTTTTCTTGTAAAGGGCTTTGCCTTGGATTGATTTTTGGGGGGACTCCTTTATTGCTATTGATCTGATAAAGCTTTAATCAGGAAAGGACCTCACCGTGGGGAACCTGCCACCCTCCACCATTTCTCAGGGTGGCCACGCCATCACAAGCTGGTGAGCTGGCTGTTTGGGAGTCTCACCTTTTAGACTGGAGCTTGGACCACTGCCCTGCCCTGTCAGACCCCAGAAGGGAGTCCAGGGCTGACAGAGGACAGTGCTATCATCTGAAATTATGTGGGGAGGTGGAGACCCCAATGGCTCCTTCTGCGGGCCACCTGTTCCGTGTGTGAGAGACGCCGGCTCTGCAGCAGGGCGCCGTCTGCTCTGTGGTGCAGGCTGTGCCCTCTCCAGGATGGACACAGCTCTGTCCAGGCCCCCCTGGGACCACAGGACCAGCTCTGAGCCCTCTTCTCTTCTTCCTCGGGTGTTGGTGTGGACGGCAGCAAGCAGGCACCAGGGCCTTATTAAGCCGTGTCTGTGAGCCTCTCTAGCTTTTTGTGGGTTTTGTTTTCTTCACAACCTTTTAGAATAACATATTATTTACTTATTTATTTGACTGGTATGTTATACTTGTACATATTATTGGGTACATGTGATATTTTGATCCACACAATGTGTAAAGGTCAAGTCAAGGTAATTAAGATATCCATCGTCTGAAACATTTATCGTTTCTTTGTGTTGTGAACATTTCACATCTTCTGTCTGTTTTGAAACATACAATAAATTGTTGTCTATAATTCATACCACTGTGCCATCGAGCACTAGAACTTACTCCTTCCGTGTGACTTTGTCTTTGTTCCTGTTGACCGACCCCTTCCCAGCCCCCTCCCAGCCCCGTGACCTTCGTCCCGCCCTCCACTGTGTGACATCTCCTTTTGCAGCCCCCTCACGTGCGAACATGAGGCATTTGTCTTTCTGTGCCTGGCTTATTTCACATAACAAAATGACTTCCAGTTCCACTCGTGTGGCTGCAAATGACAGGATATTTTTCTTTTTTATGACTGACTAGTATTCTGTTGTGTACATAAAATCCATTTACCTGCTGATGGATGCTTAGGTTGATTTGTACCCTGGCTGCTGGGATGGTGCTACAGTAACCAGGGGCAGACGGACAGTTCTTTAATACACACTTTTCCATTTGTTTGGCAGAGGATTGCTAGGTCATATGGTAGATTTATTTTTAGTTTTTTTTGAGGAAACTCCATACTGTTTTCCATACTGACTCTGCTGATTTACCTCCTTCCCACCAACAGTGTGCAAGCATGCCCCGATTTCTACATTTGTGACAGCACCTGTTCTTTTATTCTTTTTGCCTTGTTGATAGTAGCCACTTTAACTGGGGTGAGATGATGTCTTGTGGTTTTGTTTGTTTTTTGTTTTTGGCTGGGGTCAGGTTTGAACCCGCCACCTCTGGCATACGGGGCTGGCGCCCTACTCACTGAGCCATAGGCGCCGCCCCATGTCTTGTGGTTTTGATTTGCTTTTCCCTGGTGACTAGCAATGTGGAGCATTTTTTCTTATGTCTGTTGGCCATTTGTTTGTCTTTTTTTCAAGAAGTGTCTGCTCAGATTATTTGCCCTTTTAAACATCAGATTATTATTATCATTATTAATTTTTTTTTTTTTTTTTGCTGTTGAGTTGTTTGAGTTCTTTATCCATTGTCAGGTGGATAGTTTTCAAATGTTTTTCTACCATTTTGAAGGTTATGTGATTGTTTCTCTTTGTTAAAGCAGGAGGTTTAACTTGATGTAATCTCATTTATCTATTTTCCCCTGTCGTTTTTATCCTCAAATCTTTGCCCAGACCAGTATCCCGAAGCTTTTCCCTAATGTTTTATTACAGTAGTTTCATAGTTTTGGGTCTAATGTGTGAGTCTTTAATCCATTTTTATTTGGTTTTTGTATGTGGTGAGAGGTAGGGGCCTAGGTTCCATCTTTGTGGGTACCCAGTTTTTCCAGCACCATCAATTGAAGTGACTGCCCTCTCCCCATGGAATATTCTTGGCACCTCTGCCAAAAATCAGTTGGCTGTATGTCCATGGATTTATTTCTGGGTTTTTCATTTTGCTCAATTGGTTTATGTGTCTTTGTTTATGCCAATACCATACTGTTTGGGTTACTATAGTTCTGTAGTATATTTTGAAGTCAGTGTGAGGCCTCTAGCTTTGCTCAGGATGGCTTTGGCTTTATATAATTTGGATTGTCGTTTTCTATTTCTGCGAAGAATGATAGGAATTGCATTGAATCTGCAGATGGCTTTTGGGAGCATGGTCATTTTCACAGCATTAATTCTTCCAGTTCATCAACATGGATGTCCTCCTATATTTTTCCAACTTCACCAATTTCTTACATCAGTGTTCTATAGTTATTCTTGTAGAGATCTTTTACCTCCTCGGTTAAATTTGTTTCTAGGTATTTTTATTTTTTCTTAGCTATTGTAAGTGGATTGCTTTCTTGATTTCTTTTTCCGCTAGTCCACTGTTGATGTGTGGAGATGCTAGTGATTGTAGTGTGTTAATGTATCCTGCAACTTTACTGAATCTGCTTATCAGATCTAGAAGTTTTTTGGGGGAGGTTTTAGGTCGTGTTTTCTGCAAACAGGAATAATTTGGTTTCCTCTTTTCAAATTTGTATGTCCTTTCATTATTTCTCTTACCCAGTCACTGTAGCTAGAACTTTGGTTTCTACGGTTAGAGTGGCCATCTTCGTTTTGTTCCAGTTCTGAGAAGAAAAGCTTTCAGCCCTTCCCATTCAGTATAATGTTAGCTGTGGGTTTGACACATATGGTGTTTACTGTGTTGAGGTGTGCCCCTTCTATACCTACTGTTCTCAGAGTTTTTATCATGAAGTGATGTTGAATTTTATGTAGTGCTTTTTCTGCATCTAAGGATTTGCTCATGTAGTTTTTGTCCTTCATTCTGTTCATGTTTCTTGATTTGTGTATATCGAACCATCCTTGCATCCCTGGGGTAAAATCTCACTTGATCCCAGTGAGTGATTTTTTTAATGTACTGCTGGAGGTCAGGCGCCGTAGCTCATGCCTATAATCTTCATACTCTAGGAGGCCAGGGTGGGTGGATTGCCTGAGCTTAGGAGTTGGAGACCAGCTTGAGCAAGAGCGAGACCCCATTTCTACTAGAAATAGAAAAATTAGCTCGACATTGTCACGCACCTGTAGTCCCAGCTACTGTGAGCCTGAGGCAAGAGGATCACTTGAGCTGAAGAGTTTGAAGTTGCTGTGAGCTGTGATACCAAGACCCTCTATTCAGGGTACAGAGTAAGACTCACTCTCAAAAAAAAATTATGTACTGGTGGATTCAGTTTTCTAGTATTTTGTTGATAATTTTTGCATTTATATTCATCGGGGATGTTGGCCTTTAGTTTTCTTTTTTGTTGTCTTAAAATATACTTTTTATATACAAATATAATAAATTCTTTGTAAAAAGTATAGATGTGCAAATATATATTTATATACATACATATACACACATATTTAAAGTTTACTAGTCTTCTGAACACCTAGGGGAGCATTCCCTACATTTGACTGTGGGGACCCCTTTTTATTCACAGGACTGGAGCTGTGCTATATTTAATAGTTTAGGCCCTTGATTTTAGCCAAAAGGCATAGAAGCGATTAGGCTTTTCCCCTATCTGTGCCTGTCCTAAATGTCCTGGGCACCATATTTAGGTGATTTTAGGACAAGATTTTTACCATGTTCCAGGCTGTGTCCCAGAGCCTTGGAATTAGGGGTGTGTCAGTTTCTTGGGCATTTTTCCCCCTGTCTTGCTTATGGCAGTGCCTTGGCTGCAATAAAATGGGGCATTTTACACTCTTGATTTGACACAACCCACCCCTATGATTAGAGATGCACAATCCCTTGTTTAGAAAGCCTGTGTCAGGGCCAGTCCTGGTCATCCCTGACACAGGGGCAGCCACTCCAAAAACTGCCTGTGGGAATGGCTGGACCCTGTGGCCCGACTTTGAGTGTGCAGCTCATCTGCAGAGGCTCTGCAGGCTGACGCTGGCCCTTAGCAGGCTGGTGCTGGGAGGACAGAGGCCCACACCATCTGTGGGCTCTGGCACTGGCATTTCCTGGGTCATCCTGGCCTGGTGACTCTGCTGGGGCTCAGGTCCCTTTCTGATTGTTTATTGATTGATGATTGGGGCCGGGTCCTGGTAAAGCTCATACAGCTTGGACCTGAGCTCTGCCTGGCACCATCTGGTTTCACTTGAGCACTCTTGCCTCCAAGACATGAATACTCTCTGCCTTTAAATAAGTCCTACAAGTCTTATTGATAGAATAGAAATTACCAGCCCCACAATAAAAGTGGCCACGAGTAAATCTGTGCACGAGGTTTTATTATTGACTGAAGTGGATGAGAAATGAAATCTTTTGACACAATTGAGATGTGCAAAATTTCCTTTGCAAAAATAGACTTTATAGAATAAGCAGCCAGGGAAAAGGAGCTTGGGGAAGGGGGAAGAAGGCATCTGGTGGTTAGAGCTGCGGCTCCACTGTGGTTCTAAAGCAGAAAAGATAACACGTCCTCAGATAGAATGGGAAGTGGAAACAACAGGCCCAAACGATGATGCCGAGAAAACCACTCAAGGCTTTAATTGACTCAGTAGAGCTCGCCCCGAACAGTGTTTTCAATTTCTTTAATGCTGAAGAAATTATCACTAGGATGTTAGTGTTCACAGCCTGGAGCCTGGCGCCCAGCTAGCTCTGCAGGGGTGTGGCGGGGCGGGGGCATTTCTGCCGCCTGTGCTTGGAGAGGTGAAGGCAGGCCTGGGCGGTGTCCCAGCGCACCCTTACCTGTGGGACCACCACGGCAGCCCAGGGGCCTGGGGCATGGATGTGCACCCCAGAGCCCTTGGGGGTGTGGGTGATAGACCTGCCCCTCCGCAGGGGCAACAGCACCTGTCTATCCCTGGGGGGCACTGGGGTTGGCTGGTGCCTTCTTCATTCCTCTCTCTCTGCCCAGCTGTGGGTCCAGCAGGCTGTGCTCCCAGGTGTCCACGAGGGGCTCAGAGGGGAGCAGTGGGCAGTGGGCTGGTGGCCCTCGTGATGTCCTCTTAGCCCCCTCCCTCTGTGCCCTGCAGTGGTCTCCCATGAGGTCATCCAGGTGCGGACAGTGGTAGCCAGGGTGTGGTAGCCAAGGACCACTCAGGGTGTCTGCAGGACTGAGGCAGGGGATGCTGCTGGGGCTCTGGCAGGAACCCCGTTTCTGGTGGAATCTGGGAGGGGGATCCTTTGGGTGGGTGGGGGCGCAGGGTCAAGTCGTCCCCATTCTCAGTCCAGGCCTGGGGATGGGCACAAGATGGGGGCTGTGCTGCCCTGGGGCATCTCTGTAGATGGCCTCCCATGGGCTCCTCTCCTGGTGCTGTGTCACACCTGTGTCACAGTGGTCCATTTCCAGAGCAGTTGGGCCAGGATTTTGTCCTTGTTTCTCTTCTTTGGAGAGAAAGTGTGCTGCTGGCTCAGGCATTCTCTGGGCAAGTCAGTGTGCAGACTAGAAACAGGAAATAAACCCCATAGAGGCTGAGGCTGGAGCGTTCTCAGCGACCCAACAGCCAGCCTGGATGCCCTGGCCGGGTCACCTGGGCCTGGCCGTGGGCTCGTGGCCAGTGTTCTCCCAAGCCCCTTCTGTGTCAGGAAGTGGGTTCTGGACCCTCTGGAGGGGCGGGGACTGGGGTGCAGAGCACACGCTCCCTCAGTGCCTTGCATCTGTGGCCCCCTGAGACCCAGCGGGATCCTAACTGCTGTGGGATCTGTGGCCCCACATACCAGTGTTCCCCGGGTTCTATTCAGAGGAGCCCTGATTGTGGACGCAGGGCCACCATGTTTCCCATTCCCCACTGCCCTTGCCCCTTGGCTGTCGGCCACATCTTCAGCTTCACTGGCTGGTTCTGGAGTCCTGACCGGGGTCCCCTAGGGGCCAGTTCTAAGGTTGGGGATCTAGCTCTTACTGGTCTTCATCTGAGGTTAGAGGGTTTAGCCTTCAGTGGGTTGGGGTCATTCTTCTCTTAGGGGCCCCTTGAGTAAAGTGAGTAAAGCGAATGGAGGTGGCCTTGGTCCATCTCTGGCCAGCCGCAACTGGTCAGCAGGCCCTGCCTGGAGAGCTCAGAGCAGTCAGTGGGATCAGTGTATTGGCCTGGATGTGGCCAAAGGAGGCGGCCCACGTTCCCTTGCCAGCCCTCCTGTGTGGGCCTCTGCAGGGCTAGGATGGCCTGGCCTGTGACCCCTGTTCTTCCCTGAGCCTCGTGTCACCTCCTGTGTTCACTGGCCTCCTGGGCGCTTCATCTGCCTCCATGAGCCATGTCCCTGTGGGCCCTGCCCCTGTCCCTGTGGGCCCTGCCCCTGGCCTGGTACTAGCCAGCATGCAGTAGGTATCCTGTTAAGCTTCACTGAGGAGGGGCCTTCTATCTGGGACTATGTCTGGCTCTGAGACCCCTTTGTTCCAGAAAGGCAGATGTGGAGTCAGAGCCAGGCACACAAAGCTCATAGGCTAGGGCTGGCCGCAGGGCCCATGGACGCTGTCTGGCAGAGGAAAGAGCCTCACCCTACGGACGGCACCTCCCCCTTCTGTGCCTGCCAGCAGGCCCGGGCTGCTCCTAGGGGAGAGGACAGATAATACGCTCACCCCCTGCCCTTCCTCCAGAGTTGCCTTGATTCCTGGCTTGCGCAAATAATTGGCAGGTGTATTAGGTGAGGACCTGATTTTGGGAGAAGCTTTGTGTAGCCATTTCCTTTCAATGGCCCTCCTGTCTGGGGCCATCCCAGGTCCTTTCAGCCTGCACTCAGTGTTACCTGCAGGGTGTGAGCTCCGGGTGCCCTGGCCCCTTGGGCTGAGTCCACAGGCCCAGGAGTAGGTGGCTGCGGGAGCCTAGAGCAGAATCCCTGGTCGCCTATGTTAGAATTTCAGCTGTGGATGATGAAACTCCCCGCAGATTAGTTTCTGGTCTTGGCTGGCCCTGGCCTGGCGTGCACTGGGGTGCCTGTCTGAGCTCATGGTCTCAGAGTGCTGGAATGTCGGCCCTGGGGGGTGGCCAGAACCAACCCTGGTTCCTGCTGCTTTCCCCCAATTTCCTCCCCTGGGGAGGAGTAAGGAGGGGGCAGGGCTCAGTAGTGACCCCTGAGAAGGGAGGCGGGCAAATGAAATGCCCCAGAGGCAGGCACGCTGTGGTTTCTGGCAACAGCATTTTCCAGCCCTCACCGGAGTGAGTGTCCTGGGGCTGCCATAGCAAATAACCACAATCTGGATGGCTTGAGATGACAGGAGTTTACTGTCTTCCAGTTTGGAGGCTGGAAGTTTGAGCTGGGGTGTGGGCAGGCTGGCTCCCCGCAGATCCTCCTGGAGTGGTGGGGAGAGGACTGTGCACATGACTCCTTCCCCGGGTCTTTTCTTTCTTCTGTCTCTCAGGAAGCTGATGGTTGGATTTGGGGCCCTGCACTGATCTAGGATGACCTTGTCCTGAGATCCTTGCCTCAGTTACAGACAGAAACACCCTTTCCCCAAATAAGGTTGTGTTCTGAGTTTCAGGGAGTTAGGATGTGGGCACATCATCTTTGGGGTGAGGGTTAGCACCCCCTGTGCTGCTTCTACTTGTTCTGCCTGGGCGTTCTCTGGGTGCCCGTTGCCTCCTGGAGGAGTGGGCGCAGGGCACAGGGCCTACCCCTGGAGGAGTGCAGGCCAGTCCAGAGCTGAGAGAGACGAGGGGCACGGAGGGGGCAGGGGAGGTGGGAAGGGGGAACCCAGAGAGAGGTCTGCGGGTGCTGGGGGTCTGAGCCTTCCCTCTGTCTGGGGCTCTCTGGATATTATTCCCATGGGGGTCATCAGAGGGGCTTGGCCTGGGGGTTCTGAATGTCTCTCTGGCCTGGCTGGTGAGGGCCACCTGGGGCAGCGGGCACATCTCTGTTGCCTTTGGACTTGCTATTTTTATTCCACTCGATCTCTGTCCTCTGTGGCTGGTCTGGGGAGCTCTGCTCTGGGCCAGGATACTCAGTGGGCTGTGACCGCTGCTGTGTTCAGTTTCAGGCCACCTGGAGCCGCTCTGTTGCTCTCTCACTTCCCTTGGCCCACCTCCTCCCCCCCTTCCCGAAAATAGCACCTGGGGCGGGGTATGTGGGGCCCAGAGTGCCTCACAGGTCCAGCTAAGGAGCCTCCGTGTGGTTGTCCCTTCCCGTGGCCTTTGGCCTGGGTTGTTCTCCTTGGTGCCCTTGCCTGCCACAATGTAGGACATGACACTAGTTTGTGTGTATTAGAAATGAAGGATGAATGAATGAATGATGGCAGTGATGGAGTTGTGCCCCGAGGTCCCCATTGGCTCAGCTATTCTTCCTCCATCAAACTGTCTGGGCCAGAGGCTATCGGAGTGTGACATCCGCTGTGGCCAGAGGGGGTGCCCTTGTGGCGATGTGCGCAGAGGCTGGCTGTGGTGTCTGGTGTCCAGGGGAGCTGGCTTCCTCTATTTCTGGCGCTGCCGGCAGGGGTGACTTTCTTTGTGCTTTGCCTCTTCCTCTCCTCTTTCTCTTTCTGGCCCTAGCCGTGTCTGGGAGCTGGCCCACCTAGGGACACCCCCATGGTGACATCTCCTCCAGTGGGTCATCTCCTCCAGTGGACCCTCAAATTCAGCTGCATTTGAGAATGGAGCGTTCACGGTTGTGCAGATTACAACAGTGAAGCCGGAGATGACCCGAAGCCCCCTGGCAGGGGTCTGTGGCTGGAAGGGGATGCCCCTTCTGGAGCACCTGGTACAGCCCCTGCAGCAGGGCAGGGACCATGGAGCTGTCAGAAGGGAATGCCGGACTCAGGCAACAGCAAAAACTAGAGACAGGACAGAAGGAGCCCCCGTGATTGGTGGTGTTCCGGGTGGGAGGTCTTGTTTCATTTTGTTCCACTGCCCTTCCCTTGTCCCAGTTATTTTTATGCTGGAGGAAAAGCAGACCAAAGTTCTGTCCCCTAAGGCGGCATCCCCGGGACGCTTCCTTCCTGGCGAACGAGACAGGGTCCACTGGCGGCTGGTGCAGGGCAGGCCCCAGAGTGCCACCCTGAGCCTCGTTCCCCACCTGGGGTGTCCCGCCCACAGAATACTGGAGAGGTTGGCCTTCGGGGTGAGAAACCAGAGACGCCCATAGCGTTGGCGCCAGCCCTGGCCGACTGCAAGGCCCTAGGTGCCCTGGGCGGGCAAGTGGGCAGATTCCTGCAGTCTGCCCTTCCCGTGACCCCGAGCAGGTGGGCCCAAGACTAAGCTTTGCTTGGGACCCAGCTTTACTGCTTGAGGATTGTCCCCACCCTCTCCTGCCCTACCCACCCCCCCCACACCTCTGTCCCCAGGCTGGGGCAAGGGCAGCCTTGGGTCTTGTCAGACTCCCGCCTGGGTGGGGGCAGAGGGTGAGTCTGCAGCTGTGAGCATTCCTGACCTTGGCCTAGCCAGCTGTTCTCCTGGCGTCAGTGAAGCCCTGCCCCTCCCTCTGGGCCTGTGCTTTGCCCACCAAGAGGCCTGGCTGGAATTTCCAGAAAGAGGATCTTCGTATTTTCTGACTGTCTGAGAAGGTGACTTTGTGGAAACTTTCTATGCTGGCTGCAGGGCTGTGTTTTCATGTCTGTGGGACTCACTCCCAAACCCATCTCACAGTGGAGGTGTCTTTTTAAGATTTGTGAAAGCGATTCCTACTCACCAGAAAACAGACAGATAAAAGAAGGAGGTGGCTCGCCTGTCGTTCCAGCACTTTGGGAGCCTGAGGTGGGAGGATCTCCTGGGCCCAGGAGTTCTCAGCTACAGTGAGCTGGGACGATGCCTCTGTGCTCCAGCCTAGGCAACAGGGTGAGATCCTGTCTCAAAAAACAAACAAACAAGTGAACAAAAGTAGAAGAAACAGCTCCGGGTGGTAGAAAGACAGAGCACCCCAGATCCCATCCCAAGTCCCCAGGCCTCCAGGCCACAAGCGGGGAGGGCTAGGGGACTTTGGGAAGGTGAGATGAGGGGGGGTCACAGGGACTTCAGAGGTCGAGCCTCTGGTTTGCACACCGGTTTTTGGGCTGTGGGACCCCCTCCCCCTGAATTGGAAAAACTGAGGCTTGACAGGGGCAGGGGCCTGCGCAGGGAGCTGCGTAGAGTTGTCGCCTGTGCCCTTCTGCTCCAGGTGGCTTCCAGTCCTGCCACTGGGGGGAGAATCCCGGCAGGAGAGGGCAGATGTTCCTGTGGTGTGTGCATGGAGCAGGCGTGGCCTCGCTCAGCCGTGAACGCGTGGGAGCTGAGTTGGCTTGAGTGCCCCGTTTTTCCCCCATGTGTGAGGAGAGCTGAGGGGCTTGGAAAGCCCCAAGTAGACAGTGTAAGGCCCCTCAGGATAGGGGTGCCACAGAGAGGAGGGCGGGGGCTGCACCTCTGCCGGAGCCTTACGTTGGCCGCCATCGAGGGCCATGTCCCTAGGCTCATCTGCGTCGCTGTCCATGGGGTCCCTAGAACCTGGGCTGTAAAAGATATGCCTGTCTGGGTCCTGGGTGACTGAGTGAGTGAAGGAGGCCTAGGACCCCACAGGGGCTGCGCTCAGAGAGCAGCTGGGGACCTGCCCCAAGGTGGCCCTTTCTTCTGCCTTCCTGCCCCGTGTGGGTGTCTACCAGGCCAGTGGTGCACGCGGTGGCCCCTTCCTCCCCTCCCCTCACTGGACCTGCGATTACTGCACCTAAGCAGCAGCGCGATGCAAACAGGGCAGACCGTTCATAGCTCCCTCTCCGGGGTGGAGGCCGAACCATTCCTCTCCTTTGTCTACCTGCAGACAGATTTGCTTGGCTTCACTCGTCATGACATAGACACACACCACAAGTGCATCTCACACTGGAGCATGCACACACACAAACACGTTCTTGCCTGGACACACTCATGCACACATGTGCACACACACAAGTGCATGCTTGCACACACCCCCCACATCACACCCATGTGCACACGTGCATGCGTGCCCACACTCACACAAGCGCATGCTTGCACACCCCTGGCTGTGCTCTCCTGTTGGGACGTGAGCTGCGTGCTTCACCTGGGCGCCGGGGCGGAGGAAAGTGTGCCCCGTGAGTACTTGCAGCCTAGTGTCTGCTCCTGGACCTGAGATGAGTCTTCACGAAGCCTTCGGGGCGCACCTTTATTGGCTCAGATTTCCTGGAGCACCTCCTGTATGCTGCTCCTGCCCTGCGCACCTTGGGTCTTGCCAACACTGGGTAGGGAATGCTCCCTGGAGCACTGGCTGGCACCTCCCGAGCTCAAGGAGCTGAGAGGGCTTGTCCCTTGGGTGTTTTGCGCATGCTGCTCCTCAGTGGGCCTCACCAACTGCTTCTGCAGTGATCCCTTTGCCCCCAGTTGCTGAATCAGCTCTGGTGATAGACCCTCAGCAGGCAGATGATGGTTGTTAGTTGCCATGTGTGTCCCTGGGGACAGCCCTTTACCCGGGAACCAGGCCCCTCTCAGAAATCCCCTTGTGGGAGCACTGGGGTGGTAACAACATAACATTTTACTGTTTCTTCCTGAACTGATGCTCTGCTCTGGGCGTGTTTTCCCCCGAGGTTCTGCAGCACTTGCCACATGGTGGAGAAGGGTGGCATTTGTCCCTTAGCATTTATGGGGCTGGGGTCATACGGGTGGCATACAGAATGTTTGAGGTTGTCCGGCAAGTGGGGAGGGCCACTTGCCTGTGCAGGGGCGGTGGGAGGGGCTCACCCTGGGCCCTCGGTGATCCGTCTCCATAGAGGGCGGACCCCCTGGTGGAGACTGCTCAAGCCCGGGCCCGTTCCCCTGGAGATACGGGGGCAGCTACTGGACCGGCGGGTCGGCAGGTCGGCAGGTCCGAAGGCCTGAGCTGTGTGGTCTGCCTGAAGCCGGTTTTGTGGGGACTGGTTTCCCATGGAGGGTGTGGTTGGGATTTGAGCTTGACTCCCTCTGCCTGAACACTGGTGAGGCTGCCCCACCTCTGTGCCTGAGCGCGCTCCCCAGTTCAGTTTCTGCGTCTGTCCCCACACAGTCTCTCTTCTCTTGTTTTCTCTTCTAAGGACGCTTGTCATGGGATTTATGTCCTACCAGAGAATCCAGGATGATCTTGAGATATTTAATTTATTTATATCTGCAAAGACCCTTTTCCCAAACAAGGTCACAAGTTCTGCAAACTAGGATGCGGCATGTCCTTTGGGGGGGCCACCTGTGAACCTGGTGCACTTGGTGTTATGGGCCGTGTTTGTGTCTCCCTGAACTCACGTGTTGAAACCTGCCCTGCAGTGTAGTGGTGCTGGGGTGGGGGGCTCCGATGAGACCCCAAGGCAGAGCCTTCATGCACGGGTGTGCCTGAGAAGGCTTGCCTCTCTACTTTCTGCCAGACAAGGGCGTCCAGACAAGAACCTGCCAATGCTGGCAATCCCCAGAACTGTGAGAAATAAATCTCCGTCATTCTGAGCCCCTGAGTTTATGGCATTTTCATGCAGCAGCCTGAGCTAACCCAGACACTTGGTGAACAACAAAACTTCTGAAACCTCACTTTTCTGCTCTGCAAAGTGGGGATAATGTCTCTGCCTCGTAGAATGTTGCTGACCAGACCCACCCATGGTCTGGGAGTGGCTGCTGGGGGTATCACTGCCAACTCCATGTGACAGATGAGGAACATGAGCCTCTCAGGTGAAGTGGCAGGCCCAGGTGTCCAGGCTGAGTGGGGCTTCCAGCCCAGACACCCGGCTCCTGGCCTTGGGCCTCACCCAGCAGGAGCGGCTAGGGAGGAGGTGGGACTGCCCATTGGGTCTGTACCCCGAGAAATTCCCCTTGGGGCCTGCCCCATGGGTGGCCGCGCTCCCCAGTCAGGCTGAAGACAGGGCTCTCCAGGGTGTTTCTGGCAGCCCACAGCAGGGGCTCCAGAGGGAGGTGTGATGGGAGAAGGGGCCTCTTTCAGAGTGAAAAGTCCCTCAAAGCCCAGCGCCAGCTCGTGTTCCAGGGCCTGCAGGTTGGCCACATGGCAGTTGTCTTAGGCTATAGTGTGGCTGGCGTGAGGCCTTCCATGGGGAAGGGGCCACCCTTCACCTGCTGCTCACAGCTCAGGGCTGTGTTCACCTCCTGTTCCCAATGTGGAAGAAAGCTTGTGTTTGCTCCAGTTTCGGGAGCTCTCTGGTGCTCCATTTCGTTTTCTCTCGGTAGTGTCAGCTCGGCAGGAAGGCTGACAGCTCGGCTCAGTTCTTCAGCCCATGTGCTGGCCAAGTTTGGCTTTCATTTGGGGGTTGGACTGTAAAGACCTCACTGGAAAAGGGATGGTGGGAGGAGTGTGCGGAGACTCTGAGGTTGACCTTGGAGGCCACTTTCCAGAAGGGGAATGAGATAGACAAAGTGAGATGGCACTGACAAGGGCCTCTCACAGAAGTGCTGGTGGTCTAGCGGGGGGTCTGCAGCAGAGGGAAGGGTAAGGGGGGGAACTGTGGTGTGGGGGCTGCGTCCAGGCTAATCTTTCTGAGCCAGGTCCACCTGAAGGAGCTGGGCTGCAGGCAAGTAGAATTTGAACCCTCTGACATTCAGAAGCCGGCTCATGGAACAGGGTTATACAGAAATACTGAAAAGCAATTTCCTCCTACCTTTGTAGCAAACCTTTGATTTGACCCCGACCTTGAAGTCCTGATAATGTGGGCCTGTCTCTACCCATGGACAGTAGAGGTGGGGCTTTGGAGGCTGCTGGGGGCAGGCGTGGGGAGGAGCCCAAAGCTTCCTTCTGGAGGCTCTGCTGCCTGTACAGTTGCAGCAGGGTCCCGGGGCAGGGCCTGGCACATAGTAGGTGCCTACTGAGGGGATACAGAGTTGGTTCAGCCGTCTCCTGGCTGGCGACCTGCTCTGCCCACACTTCCAGAGAAGCCTTTTCCTGGAATTGTTTTTCTTGGTGGATTTCCCCTTCAGCGTTGGTGAGGAAGTACTTTAAAGTCAGGACGGAGAAGAATCACTTCGCAGCCTGGCACAGCCCTGTGTCCGTGTGCCCGGGTTTGCTGGCTGCCAGTGTGGCTCCTACTTGCTTGAGAGCTTGACCTCACCTGTCAGCATTCACTTCTGTGGTACAGGGCCTGCAGTCAGACAGACAGACAGACCCTGGCGATTGGGGAACTCCAGGCACCGGGTGCACCGGGTTTCCTGGACTTACTCTTTCTTTATTTTAGACAGTCTCAGTCTGTCACCCTGGGCAGAGTGCCATGGCGTCATAGCTTACAAGTTCACAGCAACCTCAAAATCTGGGGCTCACGAAATACGGCTGCCTCAGCCTCCCAAGTAGCTGGGACTATAGGCACCCACCACAATGACCGGCTAGTTTTTTTTTCCTCCCTATTTTTAGTACTCTTGCCCAGGCTGGTCTTACATTCCTGAGCTCTAGCGATCTGTCTGTCTTGGCCTTTCAGAGTACTGGGCTCACAGGTGTGAGCCACCGCACCCGGCTCTGCCCCCCCGCCTTTTTTTCCTTAAGATGTAGGATCTCGCTCTGTCACCCAGCCTGGAGTGCCATGGCATGATCACAGCTCACTGCAACCCTAAACTCCTGGGCTCAAGCATTCTCCTGCCTCAGCCCCCCACAGTGCTGAGATTCCAGGTGTGAGCTACCATGCCCTGCCCTGGACTTCATTCCTGCTGCTTCTGCTCGTTCTGACCAGGACTTGCTGGGAAATCAAGGTCTGTAAACCAGGCTTTGGTAGGAACAGACCCCAAGAAAAGTGTAGAGCAAAGCCCCGAGTCAGTAGGAGGTATCTGGGTCTGGGGGCAGGTGCTCTGTTCCAGCCAGGGTCTTTGGGGACTGTCAACCACAGAGCACCCTTGCCCTAGTCTTTTTCTGGGGAGAGCTAGGGTTCAAGGTCCATGGAGGGGGGCTGCTTGCTGCAGGTTGCTGTTTGTGGTCTTGGCTCTGGTAACAATCCTCCAATCCCATCACCAGGACCCTAATTCCCAACAGCTACTGGAGCCCCCTACTCCAGTTTTCTCTGGGAAGCCTTTTCCCCATTTCACAGCTCCAGCTGTCAAGTGCTGTGAGCAGGTGGCCCCAGGTAACTGTGATCCTCAGTGGGAGGGGCACAGAGGAGGAGAAAGGCCACTTGTTTCAGGAGCCAGGACTCAGAGGGTAGAGAGACAGGGCCAAGAAGCGGAGATAGGGAACAGTGTTGAGACCATGGGAACAACACTGTCAAAGGCTTGGAGCCCCAGAGAGTGCCAGAGTGTCAGCTGGGTGTCCACATTGTCTGGATCCCCCAGCTCCCTGGATAGATTGCAGCGGGGAGGTAGGAATGGCAGTGGCCTGGAGTCCTCATGGAAGGTAGCCAGAGGGCATGGAAACGGGAAGGGCAGCCTGGGGAAGGGCGCGGGGTCCAGAGGCAGGGGAGGCTCACTGAGAGCTGGGACTCGTGTTAGTGGGTTTGACTTGGGGCCCCCCTTCCAGTCAAGCACATTTTGAATCATACTTGGTGATCCTGGGGGTGCCAGGTTTCCAGACTTACATCTTAGGGAAGGAAGGGTGCCCAGGAGCACTGGGCTGGGAAGGAGCAGAGAGGCACCACCCACGGAGCTTACCCGCGCCTCTGCCTCCACCCTGCTGGCTTGGCCCTGTCCTCCTCCGTGTCATTCCCAGAGGGGCTTCCCTTTGCCTGTGGTTCCGGGCCTCCCATGGGGACTGGATCAGACCAACTGGCTAGACCTGGTCCCTCCCCTCACCCACCTGGGTGGGTGGGTGGTCCCTGAGCCCCTCTCTGCCTGCACATTTAGAGTACATGGTAGCTTATGAACCACGTTGATGGGATGAACCAGACTTCAGTGCCTGGGGCAGCTCCTGGTACAGAGTCAGTGCTCAGCAGGTGCTACGGTCACTGGGAGGGTGGAGGTGCCCCCTGAGATTTTAGCGCTTGTGTGTGTGAGACTCGAGATGATGGGAACTTTCACCACCTGGCTGGTGTTGTCCTGTCACTTTGGTAAACACATCTAGCCTGTGTGTGAAACTACCGGCTCTTGGTCCGAGGGCACCCCAGCCCCCTGCCTTGCTGACCTGGCCTGGCCCCTCCCTTGGACCATGGCCTGTCCAGATCTGGGGGAGGCTGGCTGCCCTGGGAGACCTCAGGGTACACAAAGAGAACGCTGCCCTCCTCTTCCAGTTCACAGCAGGAACGGGAGCCTGCCGGGCACAGGGGAAGCTTGAGTGAAGCCTGCACAGAGCCGGTGGGCTCATCACTCAGCCTGGGGTGGGGCGCCTAGTCCCCATGCACATGCAGCCTAGGAGTGGGGGATGTGCTTGTGCTAACCGTCCAGACATAATCGAATCCCGACACTCCTCAATCAATTCCTGGATGAGCCACTCACCCTGCCTGGAGCCGTAGTTGAGCCCAGTGGCCTGGTTTCTGCCTGGGAGCCCCGCCACTGCCACCACCACGGGCACCACAGCTCTTCTTACAGGCTCTGTGGGGGTGGGGATGGGGTGCATGTGACCACCTGGGAAGACTCCCGGTGTCAATGGTGACCCCACGGGCTGCAAAGTTGGACAGACCAGTTCCAGTCCACACCTGGGCCTCCCCAAGTCTGAGTTTCCTCATCTGCAGAATGGTGATGTAGGGTCCCTCCTGCTCAGAGTGGCTGTAGTGTTCAGCCAGCTAACGGGCCCCTGAGGGGCATCGGATGGTTTTCATGTGTGCGGGAGACCTGAGTCCCACCCGCCTGCTTGTTTCTAGAAGAGATTCCTGGAAGTGTGAGGATGGGGCTCAGGGTGCCTCTGAGGATGCCAGGCCTGTTGTGAAAGGCACGAGGACGCTTCCTGGACACCCTTCCTTCGCGCACCAGTGTATTCCTTTGCTCGTTGATTTGTCCACTTCCTCGCTCAGCAGATGTCAAGCCCTTGCTGTGGGCCAGGGTATTTTGGACCCAGAGGGAGTAATGGCCTGAGCATCTGCCAGCCCGTCTCCTCTGGGTCACCTGTCCATCTGCTTGGACACAGACATGGTCCCTTCCAGCAAGCCACATCTATTAGGCAGTAACGAAGCCACTCCAGACGGGGAATAAGCATGCATAAATAAAGCCAGAAATTAACTCATTTTCCCATTCTTTATTGATCAAGGACATCCTTAGCTGCCAGACAGAGCTTCTGATCAGCACGCCTCTGCGGGGTAGCCCTGGGGGTCAGTGCTGCTCCAGCTGGAAGCATTGTCCTTAGGTGTGGTTTTAGTGCCACTCTTTGGAATATTCCAGGAAAACTCTTCGTGTTCACAGGCACTTTTTGGAGCCTTTGTTGTAGAGCATGAAAGTTGGACATGGAGACCTCACCTCTCTCAGATCCAGAGGTTCTAAAAGAAAGTTCCTGCTCTTTCAAGGGCCCAGAAACTGCGTGCCTGCCTCTTTGGGGACTGTGGAGTCCAGGTGCCCCTCCTGCAGCAGAGAGTACATGGGACGGGGCTCTTCACTTTCCTGTGGTCTGGGCTGGTTCGACCACCAGCAGAGAGCCTGGTGGTCTCTGGTCGCCTGCAGTCTCCCCAGGCCCCTGGCCGAAGCTTTGAGCAGTTTTGCGGGTAACTAAATAAATGCTGTCAGAGATAGATGATAGGCTCACGAGGCTGGGTGACCAAAGGCTCAGGTCCGTGTGGGCTGATAGTGGCAGGGAGGTCTGTCACCCTGTGTGCAGGTCACTGGCTCTGGGAGGCTGTGGGGACCACCCCTGCCTCTGCTTTTGCAGGGACAGTGTCTCCGGGGACCTCTGGACTTCCCAGGGAGACGGCTCTGTGTACTTCTTTTGAGTGAGGGCCAGCACCCTGGAGGTCAGAGGGCAGGGCTGTCCCAGACACCTTACAGATTGAGAAGCCAAGGCTGTCGACCAGGAGCAGGCTTGCAACACAGTCCATTGGCAGGCTGGGGCTGCCACGCACATGCTGTGCTCCCATGAGGAGCTCTCGAGTGGGGGTGACAGTCCGCGTGGGTTGTGAAGGTTGGGCCGGGGATCTTGAGAGCCCAGCCAGGGCTGTCCCTACAGGGCCTTGCCCTCACCTGGCATCACTCTTAGGAGTGGGGTGTTTGCCTCCTGATGTAGCTGGAGGGCAGTCAGAGAGACTGCCCCTGGGATGGGCCTGGAAGGGGCTGGGGCCACCCTGAGAGAGCCTATGCCAGGGCTCAGGCCAAACTTTTCCTTGTGCCTCAGTTTCTACATCTGCAAACTGGGTTCAAAATAAAAGTCCATTGTAAGAATGGACTGAGTGTGGGATGAAAGCAGTAGATCTCAGTAGACTGTGAGTAGTGCACCGTGCCCGTCAGTTATTATGTGCGTGGACATCTGTTGGGTGACTGCTCCCTCTCCTGCCAGACCTCAGAGCCGGCGCCTATGGGTGGGGCCTGGCCCTCAGTCCCCGTATTTTACTGTCACCACTGACCAGACTTGATTTTCCATCTCGAAGTACTATTTTCTTTTTTTTGTTTTTCCAAGACAGAGTGTCATTCTGTCACCCTGGGAGAGTGCCATGGTGTCATAGCTCCCAGCTGCTTCTAACTCTTGGGCTTAAGCAATTCTCTTGCCTCAGCCTCCCAAGTAGCTGCCTCCTCAGGCACCCGCCACAACGTTCGACTGATTTTTCTGTTTTTAGTAGAGACGGGGTCTCACTTTGCTCAGGCTGTTTTTTTCTTAAAAAAGAAAAAAAATCATTTAATTTCCTGCTCGAGAATAGTAGGCTAGCTTACATGTCAGCGGTCTGGCCTTGGAGGTCAGACCATCCCAGGCCTGTTGCCAACTCTTTCATGTCCTTTCTAGTGACCTTGGGCAGGCCAGGTGACCTTGGGACCTCTGTTTTCTTAGCTGTAAGTTAGGAGTTGCTTCGATGGTGCAGTGAGGCTCTTAGCCCAGGGTCTGGCGTTCTGGAAAGCCATCCTGACAGTGCAGCTTTCCTGATCCTGTGAGTCAGCACTGAGACTCCCAGACGGCCTGAGCTGGGGCCCCTGGGGGTTCTGGGGAGACTTGCCTGAGCTCACCCAGTGGGGGAGGTGGGGCTGGGCCATGTCTGCACAGAGGTGAGTCACAGCCCACAGAGGGTGGCCCTGTATCACGCCCCTCCCGCCTGGCCCCCCTGGGGTGAGGGGCCAGCCCCCAGTGTGGTGTGGACTTTGCCTGCCCAGAGCTGCCTCTGCCGGCTGGGCGTGTGCTGCCGTCCTTGGCGAGGCGGGACTTGTCCTCGCTCTTAGGCAGGGGCTGTGGCCCATCATCCTCTGGGGACCTTGAGAACCTTGGGCCTGTTCATCATCTAATCACTTTGAGCCTCAGTTTGTCTGCCTGTGGAATGGGGCAATGATACTGCACCCCTCCCAGGACCATCACAGGCCTCAGCTGGGCTGTCATCAGAGCATGTCAGCATTTACCTGGCATGCGGTTAGCAGTCAGCTTCCTTGTTACTGCTCCCCCATGTCCAGTGTTCTGTGCCGTGGCCTCCTGTGTTCAATTTGCAAATCCCTGGCCAAAGTCTTGTAACTTGTGACCTCAGGCAAGTGGCTTCACTGTCCCAGGCCTCAGTTACCCCTTCTGTCCCCTCCTCTCAGTTCTGAGGTGTGCGAGCATCCCAGGGAGGTGTCAGCTCTCGATGTAGGGAGGCCTGTCATGTGCCCCTCCCTGTGCTGTTGGGGGAGCCCCATGAGGGGTAGCAGGATGGTCCTGTGGCCTATAGGCTGCCCTTACCCAGCGGGACTCCTCTGCAGGATTGGGGAGGCTGTTCCTGGCATCACCTCCCCAACACAGGATATCGTGTCAAAGCTGCCAGAGGGAAGTGATTTCAGCCTGGTTCTTGAGCTTGGCTGTGCTATACCAGAGTGTGGGGCAGTGGGTGGCTGGGTGTGGCGCCATCCTCACTGATCTGATTTTGGACTGATGAGACTGAAGGGCCCTCATGAGCAGTGGGGTAGGAGAGGCTGCCCCACACCCTACCTTTGCTGAGGCAGTGGACAGGAGTGTTGGGGAGCCCATGCCCCTTGGAGTGCCCTGAGCCCACTAGCCGGGTAGTGCCCACCCAGCCCTGGGCCCCTCATCCAGGACCCATGTCTGGGGACAGCCCCTTCCTGCGGTCTCTCAGCTGGACTTAGTCTGGGGTGCTGGCTAGCTCTTCCCTGGCCATGGGGGATGGCCAAACCCAACACCACCAGCTTTGAGCAAGGACAAGGAATTGCTGGCCTTGCCCTGACCACCATCTGGGCCTCCCTCAGCCTGTCCCTCGACTGGCCCCACGTGGCTGAGACGTGCCTGCTGCAGTCTGGGCTCTGGATTCTCCCACCCTCAGACCTTCAGGGTGTCCTGGACTCTGAGCACCTCCCTGCTGTGAGGGACAGGAAGGTTCTGACCCATGGTAGAGGCCGCGTGCCTTGGGAGAGTATAGTGCATGCCCCCAGTGTGGGGGACAGAGCTGGACACAGATCCCTCCTCACAGGGGGCTCCCCCTGAAGCTGGGATTGGTCTGTTCTGGGCTCTGCCACTTTCTGGTCGGGTGCTGAAGTCCTTAACACTCAGTGCCTCAGTTTCCCTTTGTGTAAAATGGGAGGAGTTAAGATGAGAATAAACTCATCAGGTGGGCAAAGGCCAGGAACCCCCACCCCCGGAAGGCCCCACTTGTGTCCTTCCTGGGTGCAATTTGAGGCATTGTCTGGACTCTTGGTGCCCCGACCCTGAGGTCACATCTGTCTGGACGGCTCAGTTCTCCAGAGGCTGTGTGTGCCCAGTGTGGGCACAGAGCTGCCTTGGAGAGGCCCGGGATGAGGGGCCCGCGGGTGAGGGCACTGGCTCCTTCTGAGTACAAAAGGAAGCCAGGGCTGTGATTATGGCTGGGACCTGTGTAATTAACTCCAAAACTGGGAGGCTGAAGAAGAATTAAAATAAATGCTTAGTGGAAATTAGAGATGAGCCATACGCAAAAAATAGCAGGGCCAGGTCGGACACTGCAGCGTGTCCCACAGGCAGTGGAGCAGTAGGGGTGGCCGGGGGCTCGTCTGTTCAGATCCCCCCACACCCTGGTTTTCAGACTGGAGCTGAGTTTGAGTGTCCCAGGCTGCCTAACGGAGGGCCACACACCTGCTGGCTCATGGAGGCAGGAGCCTGCTGTCCCACATACTAGGAGCCAGGCGTCCCTGTCAGGGCTTGGTGGGCAGCAAGTGGGGACCCTGGGGAAGAAGCCGTCCCTGCGCCCTGCCCACTCTGGCTGTCAGCTGGCCCGCTGGTGCCGGCCTGTGCCGCCTTGTCCAGTCTCTGCCGCCATTGTCACGTGCATTTCCTGCAGGTCTGTTTCCACCTTCCTCTCTCATGTTATAATTAATATTTTATTAATTAAACAGCATAAAATATGATGGCTTGACTTCCTAGAGTCCAGCTCAGTGGCATCATGCACATTCACGGCGTGGGGCATCACCCTTGTCCATCTGCAGAGCTCTCCCCTTCCCAGATGGTCACGCTGTGCTCACCGCTCCGTCCCCAGCCCCGGCAGCCACCTGTCTGCTTGAGGACTCTGGGGAGAGGGGAATCACACAGCATTTAGCCTTTGATGTGTTGTTCTTCAGAATTATCAAGTCATAAAAGACAAAGGTCATGGATTGTTTTGGGTCCTGTTATCTAAGCCAGCAGTAACTAGCTTTAAAATTTAACTTAATACATGGAATCAGAAGTTCAGTTTTTAGTTGGGTTAATCGCATTTCAAGCACCTACTGGACACCTGCGTCTAGCACGCACTTGAAATGCTCACACCCGGCATCCTACTGGACAGGACAGCACCCAGGCCAGACATCTGTATCATTCCAGAAAGTTCTGTTGGATGATACTGTGCCCGGTGAACGGACCCCACGGAGACGGGACAGCCAGACTCGTGTGTGGTCCTGGATTGGACCCTGGGCCAGGTTTTCTTTTTGCTGTAAAGGACATTTTGGTGTCCTTTTCTTTGCATATTGAAGAGTGTAAGTAAGGTGTGTAGGTGAGGTGACCGCAGTGCCCACGTTGACGACCCAGCTCTGACACTGGCACTGTGGTTATGGAAGAGAGTATCCTCATTCTTAAGAAACACACACACAGGTATTTGGGGATAAGAGGGTGTCGTTGGCGGTTCTCAAATGTTCAGAAAAAATTATACACCTAATCACACATACGGAGAGAGACAGGGAGTGACTCTGGGATAAAACTAATGAGCGAACAGTGACCAATCCCTGGCAGGATGGGAGGGGTGGCCCAGGGCAGAGGGAGCTCCCAGGCAGCAGGGGTGTGTCCAGGTGGGGTGGGGCTCAGCACATCTCTGCACTTGATTCACAGTCTGAGCGGTGGCTCAAGTCCCTGCCCTTAGGCTCTGATTTGACCCTGTTTTCTACTCAGTCTGTTCATTGCTCTGTGTTTCTGGTGGGCAGGGGCAGGCTTCAGCAGTTTGTCCTCAGGGGATGGTTCTTGATGACAAGGACAGGTCTGACATCCTAGGGTGTCCTCTGGCGGTATGTGTGGAGGCCTGGGGAATGCTGCGCTGAGCTGGAGCCTCCCACTGTGCTGTCAGGGCTCATGATGAACCCACGAGGCAGGTCATGGCAGGATACCAGGCCTAGCAACACCCACTCCCCCTGGTCTTGCCCCAAGAGCATCTTTGCCAGCTATTTCCCCATGAAGTCTGGCAAGACACCCCCCCCAATTCCTCCCATGACAGATACGTGACAAGCTTGGGGCTGGCAGGCGTTCAGTGGGGCTGATGGGAGGGTGGGTACAGGGGAGCTGCCCACGTACTGACTGGGGAATTGGGGCCCTGCCCCTGTAGCTGGCACGTGCCACTCTCTGGTTCACCATGGCCCCCAGCGCGTGGCTCCTGGCTGTGGACCTCGTCACCTGGATGGGGCTGTGTCTGTGTGCCTGTGTGCACTCGTGCACAGGCTCAGCATCCTTATTGGCACCAGACTGGCTTGTTCTCCTCCAGCTGTGATTGTCTGTCCTGAAACATGCTGGATGCACCTGGAGGGGGTGGGTGGCCGTCACGGAGGGCAAGGTGCCGTCTGTGCCAGGGAATGGTATGTCTTGTGAGTGTGAAGGCCCTGATGGGCTTTGCAGCTCTGTGCTGGGGGTGCCAGAGGCCCATGGTGGTCAGAAGCTCAGGCCGTGGAGCTGGCTTCCTGCTTCGGTCCAGGCCTGTCCCTCACCTTGGGACTGAAGAAGTCCTCAGCTCTCAGACAGGATAGGAGTGTGCTGGAACGTGCTGGCACGCAGCAGGGGCTGCGGCTGCTGTTATTGATTTTGCAGTCCCTGAGGTCTAAGGTTGATGACTTCTCCTTTCTCGTCTCTAGTTCCTGTGTTTGAAGAACATACGCACCTTCCTTAAAGTCTGCCACGACAAGTTTGGGCTGAGAAACAGCGAGCTGTTTGACCCCTTTGACCTCTTCGATGTCCGAGACTTTGGAAAGGTGAGTGCTCACTTCCCCAGCCTTAGTCCCAGCAGCAGGTGGGCTGGATGGACAGAGCGGGCCTGCAGCCCCACATGGGGTGGGGGACTCTCCATCTTCACGTCTGGCAGGTGAGGGCGGGGCTGTGTCACAAGCCAGGGGGTGCACGGCCCTCCCTCCAGGTCTGGCCTCGTGATCTGGGTGGATGCTTGGGAGCAGAGCTGGGGGACTCCAGGCCTGCCTTTCTAGCCAGGGGCCCTGAATCTCTAGTTCTCCATTAGAGAATGGGCCGCTGCCAGGGTCGCCTCAAGAAGGGTTGGCAGGACATTGAGGTGAAGCCCGGATAGAGCCTTCTTGGTTCCTCCTGAAACAAGCAGAGCTGTGTCTAGCCTGGGTGGGTGGACGAGGGGGGTTGATTATGCAGAGGTGACCCCCTAGATCCCTGGCAGACAACCCCAGGAAGTGTCCTTGCGTTCCTGGGAACCGTCACATGGCAGCTGTCCTGCAGAAGCCCAACTGGCACAGGGGAGGGGACCTGAGCCTGACAGGTACAGATGCCCTGGGGCTCCCTGGCAAGCCAGGTATGGAGTGACGCAGGGTGTCTGCCACATGCCTCCTGAAGCCCAGCAGGTCCCGGCTACTCTCCTAAACCTGGGATCAGTACCATGACATCTCCCTGACAGCTCAGGGGCTGGGAATGGGAGGTGCTGGCCCCGCCTGCTTGGGCCTTCCCTTGATGCTGACAGCTCTGCGAGACAGCTGCTTCCTGGACTAGCAGAGGAGTGTATTTTCACCTGATGGGAAGTAGCGGGTATTTGTTGCCTGATTTATTTGAGGACCATTATCAGGGACTTAGTGTTTAAGGAAGCATTCTGTGAATACATGGTTTGCAAAATGCAGAGGGAATTTTTTTTTTTTTGTGGTGTCATAACTCACAGTAACCTCAGGCTCTTGGGTACAAGTGATTCTCTTGCATCAGCCTCCCAAGTACCTGGGACTACAGGCGCTTACCACAACACCCGGCTATTTTTTTTTTTTAAATACATGTATTTTATTATTCTTCATTACATTATTTCCCCCCACCCCACCCCCCAGTGGTAAGACAGAATTTATTTACAGAAAACACTAAAGCTACTGGTAGAGGGAGAGAATTTAAGTGGGGAGAGAGAAGCTCTCTCCGTTTCTCTCCCGGTCTTTCCCCATCTCCTCCTTTAGGCCTTTAGCCTCAGGGTATATATAGGTGTATGGGTTCCTTGGCCAGGAAACCAATGAATACAGTCCCTTCCTCTGGGGGCAAGGTGAATGAATGTATCAATGAATGGACACAGTCCACTCATGGAATTGAGGCCTAGGAAATTCACAAGAAATTGACCTAGGCATAGGAAATGGGGGTTCTACATTTAGTCCTAAGTGTAAAGTGAAGGAGACACCAAGGCACAGGTGTCTCCTCAGCAGTTGTCCAGCCTTTTTGGCTATTG